>JAQQSB010002278.1:0-24158 GCA_029721515.1 Synanceia verrucosa
CAAGTCTGCATGATTACTGCTACAGTTCCCTCAGCATAAAGTAATATACTTCATTTTTATCACCTATGCTTGAGTATAAGTATAGCAAGTATACTACGGACCATGGACCATGATCTTGTAGTGTACTAGGAAGTATGCCAATTGTAACATTTTATATTCATAAAAGTATGCTTTTAAATATACTTTGTGGTGTTATTTTAAACTCCTCAAAGCACACTTTGAAGATGTACTGCAAGCAAACCCTTCTATATTATCTGTGTGTGTTTTTTTACATGTATAGGAACAGTAAGTAAGAGATCATCCAGCAGCCCATCCTGCTCCATTACGCACAGGTGGACTCTGAGCCATATTTATATAGCTGCAGCACACAGCTGTGTTGTTGATCAAATAAATTATGATCATTTGGTTTGATGGTGTGCTGTGTTTAGTGAGTGAGGATCATTACAGTTTGAAGCAGCAAAGACCAAATGTGGAAAATGAATCCAGTTTAAATTAATACGGGTCGTTTCTCGTGGTGGACACACGACTTTCCTGGCCCTTTTTATGTCTGTTTTAAGGTTCATTAAACCTTATTTTATCATATTTATTGATTGATATTTAACAAAAAAAAATACAGCAATTGATTTATAATTTTCTTTTTTTTATCTAGAGGCATTGAACTGTGAGTGAAGCGTCATTTTCATGTAGAGAGCCAGCTTTCAGCCCAGAAATAAAACCATCCCTTGTGTACATAAATATGTGTAGATGTCTGTACGGCACGGCGTTGTGAGGCAGATATTTTTAAATGTATTTGCTTTAATAATTATTGTATTCATATTGCCAATGACTCGAAAGAAGGTCGGGTTGGGTCGGGTCTTTTCGGGTCGTTACCACGGCAACGGCACGTCACGTTCGTGCTTTTTTACCCACAATCCCTCTGTGTTTATTCATTCCATCTGACACTCGACACTCGTAAGTATGTCCAGCAAACTAGTGACTGTTAATATGTAATAAGATAAAGATAATTATCCATCATGTCTTTCATTTGGGTCCAGTCTCGATAGCATTTCATCCCTGGACATTCCACTGCGTTAGTGTGTCATATTCACTTTTATTCACATAACCCAAGCAATTAGCTACATTGAGCTAGCTAAGTCTAGCGCTGCCGGTAATTTTACATACCTCCCGCCACAGACAGCTAGCAAAATCATTTCACACTCATGTGCGGTTCCGAGAGCAGTAAGGACAGTCACAACCAAAGTTATTATAGTGTAACTACGGCACATAGAAATACATTGCATGGTGCTGAATAATTTAGCTAGCTAGCTGGAACAGTCAATGAGCCCAAAACGATGAATTCATAACTAATCAAGACAATAACATGTTAATTCTTCTTATTTTAGACTTTTAGCAATCAAGAAATCAGACTTTTTCACTCATTATTCTAATGTTGTTGTGTTTGTGGTGGTTGTTGTTGTTGTTTTTGTCATTGTCGTCGTTGTTTTTGCATTACAGCTTTATTGCATCACTCATACCACTGCACACACACACACACACACACACACATAATAATTATTATTATTATTGGTGTTTGATCATTTTATGTGAAAGATCAGCCTGTCTTGCTGAGTAATGCCTCTTTTTTAAGAACTGCTGCTGTCTTGTTTGATCTTCTCCTCTCTAAATACAACATAGGCTGCCATGGCCTCAGAAATACCTGCCTTGCCACCAAAAAAAAGAGGACAACCAGGAAGAGGGTCCTCACCAGCCCAGCGGTCTCAAGCAGACAGAAGAAACGTTGGCATCCACAATGTGCAAGATCAGGTTTGTCCTCTACTATATGAAGATTATAATAAGCATAAAGATGACATATAGAATAGTTATATAATAGATACAGATAAAGTGCAGCAAACATGTCTCTGCAGCATCCCAAACCAGAGAAAGGGAACCTGTACAAGAAGGCCCTCAGATAGAATATCAAGAGATGGCAAGTCTTGGTGAGCATAATGAGTGTTCTGAAACAGCAATTGATTATTTTTATTACATTTATTTCTAGTTTCCTCTACTTATTCAGGACTATGTTTTGTTAGAAACTTACTAATTTACTAATGTTGATAAATGATGCAGGTAACAAGTTGTAGGATGATGTATTTCTCTTTCTTTAATTTGTCTTCAAAAGTTATTCAACATGCCTATATTATCCATTATACCTTGAGTTTTAGGCTTGCTTAACAGCTGATGCCCTTTTTAGAAACACGTCTCCAACACTTCAGGGACACCCTTACTGCCATCCAGTTTCCTGAGGCAACAGACACAACCCTTTCTGCTTGGGCTCAAAGGAAGCGGAGGAGGCCCACAAAAGGAACATCTTCCATGACAGAGAGGCTCTCTTCCATGGTTTTCTGGAACCCATTCCCCCTACAACAGCTGTGGTGATGGATGATAATGGCCAGCCACAGTTTCATGAACAAAGTATGTTAAGATTATTATTATATTACAATATCCTACTGTAGTGTCATTCCCCAGACAGTGTGTACACATCACATTGTAACTTTATTCTCAAACCTTAAGAAGGATGAGGTGGAAGTGTTCATAGCTGATAGCTGATTGGTAAAAGTATGACTGGTTTTGACCAGCATATCTTGGGGAATGATAATTAAATCTCCACATTGTGGACACACACACAATGACAGTTGAAATACTGTTGTGGCTGGCTTTTTTAATGTGTTTGAGGCACTATTTTGAGGATGAGATAAGCATGTTTGAAAATGCATTGGAGAAAGAACTACAAATGTAACCCTTCTAACTTCATTCTGTAGTTTAGTATGTCAACTTCCTGTTCCTTCACCAGGACCAATCTGCAAATATAATCTGCTCAGGCAAACTATTGCAGTTTGGTTAGTGAAAAATCCTTGTTCCTAAATAAATGTACTTGTTCACAGGCCCATGTGACGTGTACTTGCCGAAGAAATCCTGTCCATCCTGCTCTGCTGAATGGACTCCTGAGGTGAAAGACCTGCTTTTGTATCGTACTGGCCATCTAGTACCAGCTGCCAAACCCTCTAAAAGTTTGATGTCTTCACCTCTTTTGAGCACATGAAGGTGACAGCACCAGCCATGTGCAGACAGGCCTTATTGAAAATGTTGGAGCACAGATCTTTAAAGCTGGAAGGGTAATCTGTCTTAATCACAGTGAAACATATATTACATATTACTTTATTGCTAATATTAATGTTGGGCATCACTTTAAAACAAATCATAATCTAATTGTTTGCAGACGGGCAGTATCTGTGCTGACACATTCCAGCGAATTTTCTTTGAATATTCATTTTGTCACTTCAAAGAAGAGGAAATGTGTCACGTCCAACAGTTTGTCTGTCCAGCCTGTTCTCCAGACATGCTGCCTGTTTGCTGTGATGGAAACTGAAAACATTTCAGGTTTTCCAAGTGAAAAGGGTCAGTACTAGTATCAGAGGTTAGTTTTAGGATTGTTTGGAATAACACCCCCATAGGTATGCTTTTTGAGAATAATTTGACATTTCAACAAATAATAATAATGTACTTTGTCATCGTTACTATATATGGACAGGACTGAGGAGCCACCCATATTTGAGGGCTTGTTCCTGGCCAAAGACAAGGAGGTATCCACATTTGTTGACCTTGTCAGAGGCAACGTGCCAACTGTAAGTGTTTATGAATTAGATATTTTTATTGTCGTAGTTTTTGGATGTGTTTTGATGTGTAATAATGTACAGCTGGCAGAGCCATGTCAAAAAAGTCTGGTGCTCAGATAGATGAGGAGGGCATTCAAGTTGCCGTTTGCAGGTTTGTATTTGTGTTTGTGTGGATACCTGCATAGTTCTTGAGGCTGGTGTCACAATTCCTGTTGTCATCACAGTCCAAGTCTTATTCATAGTAATAATTGGAAGTATTACTTATGCTTGGATGCAGAGTTATATTTATCACTCTTTTGTTGCAGGAAAGTGTTTTTTTTGTTTTTTACAGACATCCAGCTGACAGAGTTTTGCTCTTGATCAGAAGTTTATTATCAACCACTATTTTTTTCTTCTGATTACTCAGACATAGTTTTCTCTTGTGGACACTGAACCACTATCGAGGAGAAATATTTGCCTCTCCAATCTCCAGAGAGAGATCTCAAATACGGCAAATGTGTCTTTCTTCTGTATGGATGTGACATGCAGCTAATCCTCATTGCTGTTTTACATATTTATCCCTTTGGTCAAAATGGCCTATGTCATACCTTTACAGTGATTGTATTTATTGTAGATTTATGCAGTAATTAAGATGTGTCTTTATCAAACTGTCAATATGCTGCTTCTGCTTTTCAGATCCTGGCCCGACCTGAACAAGGTAGCCGAGCAGTTACCAGAGCTTTTGCAGTTGACAGACATGAGATCATTACTGAGTGTCATGCATGCTAAAGCCCATACACCAAAATGCGAGGTACATGCAATCACTCAAATTGTAATGTGACAGTAGCTACAGGGAAATACCAGACTAGCCAACAGAATATGCTGTGTTATAACCTTCACCAAGTGTTTTAAGTTACTCTTGTGAATTTGTAGAATGTTGTGCTTTTGTAATGACATATTTGAAAGGCCATTTTCAAATCTAAAGCAAAGGACATGCTCTTTAAAAGCTGTGCATGTCATGCATTATTGGATTATAGGGGTGTCACGGTATGAAAGTTTAACCTCATGGTTACTGTGACCAAAATGATCACGGTTTTCGGTATCATTGCGGTATTATTTAAAATTGTGTTGCATATGTTCAGAAAACATTCTACACAGTCCTACACAAACTGAAATAGTTTCAAAAAAGTGTAAAAAATACAGAGAAAGCCTTATCAAAAGTACAAGTTTTTATTTTTCAACTTTTTATTTTGAAATTAAAACGGTAATTCTTATAGTCAACATTTTTATCGGGGTTTACCGCTACACCGGTAAGCGTGACATCTCTATTGGATGATGTTCTATCAAAAAACATAGTGCAAACTATGGGGCTTTGTAACTCTTCTTACATTGTGCTGCAGGTGAGATGGGGTGGGAGAAGTCAGGATGGAGCAGGAAACACAGTTGGAGAGGAAGTGGAGCAAGTATGTAATTATTGTAAAATGAGTCTTAATCAAAATCAAAACACTAGAAACGGTTATTTGTTATGTAATTGACCAGCCTGGTGTGAGGAATAAATCCTATCCTTTATATCATCCTTTATTGCTGAAATGACAGGTGGGCTGGTCATATTTTTAGCTATGTTAAATGCATGTTGCTGAAAGGGACCACAAATGTCAAATGCAGGGTTTTTCATAAACTTCATGCTGTGTATATAGCCTGAACATAAATGGAATATTTTCTTTGTCGGTTAACAGTTTTCTGTCCCGGGCAGCTCTCATTACCAAATCCATGACAAAGGCAGGTTGGTACCACAGTCATACCTCACACTGTGATAAGGCAACCCTCAACAGTGTAAACATTTCTATGAACGATACAGCTGTATCACTTTACTGTAATTAAAGTGACTAAACAACAGACTAAATTCATTTATTAATTCCTACCATTGTGATGATGGTATTAGAAGGTGATTCCCCAGGGTCTCCCCTCCCAGTTGGTGGGTGTGAAGCTGCGGTGGAATGTAATCTGCCCAAGCTCCACATGCTCCTCAAAAAGTTTGATGGCTTCGCCTCTGAGGCTTTCTGAAAGTGGCTTGTCCCAGGTTTCTCTGGTAAGTTTTCCACCCCCGTCTCCTGGAATGCTTTCCTCACAAGGATTGCCCCTTCTGTTTGGCAGGTGTTACCAGGCTGATGGGGTCGTAAAGCCCAGCCACCTGGCTTAAAAGCTCCCTTCTAGTCAGTGGGTCAGGAGTTCCTAGTCTCACCTCCTCCTTGAGAAGATCTTTGCTCACCCTCACCTTTTTCTTCCTCTGAGAAAAGTTGATGGATGTTAACATGTAGAGTTTATCTTCTCCCACATTAGAACCAACACCCAGAGCTTTGTTATCTTCGTCTCTCATCTGATTTGGAAGAATGATGGTTGAAACTTTTGTCACATCCTCCTCTCCTTCCTGGACAGCATCACTCCTTTGCCTCCCACTGTTCTCTGACCGTACCTATGGTTTCACCAGGAAGCCCCCAGCTCTCAGGATTTCCCCCACACCTTGGGTAATTTCATCCAGTTTCTCCAGGCTGTTGTGGGAGATAAGGATGTCATCATCATACCTATCCTCTTCAAGGACTCTGCATTCCTCTGTCCGATGGGCAAAGATGGGAAGCTTGGCTGTTTCTCTCATAGCTAGTTGTGCTATACATCCAGCTGGTCTGTCTCCCATATTAACACGGGTGATAGCATACTCTCTTATCTCCTCCTCAGGCTTATCCCTCCAAAGGAATCGGTGCAGGTGCATTTCACATTGCTCTAACCACACTGAATTGTACATCTTCTTGATGTCTCCAAGGGCAGCGTGTACCCCTCTTCTGAACCTCAGTAACACAGCTCTGATTGGATTGAACACATCAGGTCCCTTCAGCAGAAGATCATTCATACTTATCCCTTTGAATTTTTGACTGCTGTTCCATACCAATCGTACTGGGGTCGTGACAGAATGTGGGTTTGGTGCCAACAGGTGGATCACGTACTACACTGGTTCTTTCCATTTCCTCCTAATTCCATCAGAAAGCTCAATGGCAGCAGCCCACTCAACCATTTCATGGATCTGTGTTGTTGTCAGGTTCTAAAAGGCAAAAGACATTTATCAATAACAGACAGGAGACGTCAAATGGTTTTTTAGAAACTTGCAAGGAGAGCAAGAGAAGGCTCACAGACTTCTCACTACTCTAAAGTCCTTCTCTGTGCTCCCTTTCTCTTTATTCTGTAGGAAGGCCCTAGATACAACCAATGGAGAGCTGAGTAAAGGGAGGGGTTTTGAGTCAGCCTTCTCCAGTTCTAATATGTATGCCCTTATATGTATATTTTTGTTAGCATATCTCGTCTTCAGCAAGTATAAACCGGTTCTTCTGTCCTGCGGTCTTACAGGCAGCTTCTGTTTCCTGTTGTCAGTGTCTTGTGGATCCATCTTCCTTTGTCGCTGCATCTCTGAAGCTTCCTCTTTCCTCTGAAGCTTCCTCTTTCTCACAGCAACTGTTAAGACACTTGTACAACAACAGCAAGCTTTGCAAGCAAAGCAACATTAATTACAAGCATGATTGTCTAGTTTTTAGATCAGTGAAGGATTACATGAGATAACTTTTGTACAATTTCCAACATTTCCCTCCTGTTTATCACATTAATCCTTCCACTCTCACATCCCTCTATACCACTCCTCTCGGTTTTCAGTATAGAGTTCATATAAAGGAAGCAAATTGAACAGTTTTTTGTCTGTCTTATTTTAATTATTTTTATGGTATTCAATTCTAGATTACTCAAATTAATGCTTACACTCAGAGGTCAGTTGGTTAAAGTCATTAGAGTGAGGCTACTCCATGTCTGCACCAGTCTCTTCCTCATTCAGTGCTTCTGCGTCATCATACTCGTTGGCCTGAGTAGCTAGTAAGGGATACAGTTGTTGATAATCATGTTGTACTGGGGCGATGGCGGTATTAATCAGGCGCTGTAATAAGGCTCTGATGCAAGGGATGCAACAACATCCACACAGGGTCAACAGAGCAGCAAACACTGCCACAGACATCAAGAGCGATTGTACCAGCGTCTTGTATTTTCCAAACATGTTCATCCAGCCATCCCACAGAGATGTATCTACCCCAGAATGCTCCTTCATCTTAGTATTCAGCGTTCGTAATCCCTCTAGCGCAATAGTCAGACTTCCATCTGGAGCTGTATTATTTGGTATGAAAGTACAGCACTGATCACCAAACATGGAGCATACGCCTCCTCTCTCTGCTAACAACATGTCCACTGCTATGCGGTTCTGAAATGCCATAAGTGACGTGGCAGATAACTGCTGATGTACCGCTTCAAAACCTTTCTGAGTCCAATTCCCTAGGCGTTGCACATTGTAATGGATGTAATTTATTCTGTCAACATTCTTGTTAGTGGTACACCACCAACAGAGAATACTCTCAAATCCTGCAGCAACTTGATCTGCCAGTTTGTATTCGTCAGGAACACCTCTTGGTACCCCTATTGCATCTATATATGTTGGGTCATCATCAGTCCATTCCACAGTAGATCGTCTAGTACGTCTTAGGTCTTCCCGGGGATCCATATTTTGACCTTGCACCAATTCTTCCACTGATGTGGGGATTACATTTACAGGTAGTAAAAGTGAAACTAAACTACACCGTCCAGAAGCATTGGTGGGAATGACATCATACAATTGATTAGCCCCACACCACCACCAGAGGTCCGCTCTACTTACTGGTACAAAGGAATGGTTAGTAACATGAATTGTGCTACAATAGTCTTCTGGTACTGTACCTAGTTTGTGATTGCTTCCTGTAAGATTCACACATGTGAAATTTTGCATAGCCACTGTACTGTGAAACAGCGGTTTCTTTTGGGCTGGGGGAACTGCAGGAAATATTTCATCATAAACAGTTAAATTAGAGTCTGTCATTACACTGTTGTTCATTACAGTTATAACATAATCTGGTGGAACAGCAGCTACTGTTACCTTCAGTATAGGTCTTGGTCCCATACATACCACACAGTCTTGTCTCACACTGCCTGCAGCCTGCTCAGCCATTAATAGCCAATTGTTAGTATGTCCTGTTATTCCTCCTTTAATGGAACACTTCAATCACAGTGGAGTCATTTTAGTCGAAGTACTATATTCTCCTCTACTTGGTTTGGTGTCTTATAATTTCTTCACTGACTTTCAGGTCTACCCAGACTCTACACGTCTGAGTCCACCCTATTATCAGACTTTGATTCACCTCCCCTGTCGGAGTCTTCAGCCAAAATGACTCTCTTACAATGGGTCAAGTGGATCCAAGTAGATCTTTCAGCTATCTTTAGTGCGGTTGGTGTGGTTAACAGTACCTGGTAGGGTCCCTCCCACTTTGGTTCATTCCAATGCTTTTTCTTTATACTGCGAATCAGCACCCAGTCTCCTGGTGACACTAAGTCTTCCTGCTGCGGAGACATAAGTGGAGACTCATCAGTTTTACTTTGTTGTTTTTCTAGCATCTTCCTCATGTAATCTGCTAGAGTTTGCTCTTCTCCAGTTTCCCAATTTGTAGTAAACCATGGTATTCTGTATGGTCTCCCAAACAGTACCTCATATGGTGTTAGACCTGTTTTACCAGTGATATTCATATACATTTTTACTAGATCAAGGCATCCTACCCATGACCTACCCGTTTCAGCCATACATTTCTTTAGCCTATTTTTTATCGTGCCATTTGTCCTTTCTACAAGCCCTGCACTTTGTGGATGATAAGCACAGTGGTTTTTTAAATCTATTTTGAACATTTTACCTATGTTACTTATTATCTGATTCACAAAATGTGTGCCATTATCACTGTAGATCCGCTCTGGAATGCCATATCTGGGTACTATTTCTCTACATAATGCTTTGGCTACAGTTAGTGCATCTGGATGACTTGTTGGAAATATTTCTACCCATTTTGAAAACGCATCTACAATCACTAGGCAATATTTCTTCCCTTCACATTTATTTAGTTCAATAAAATCCATATGTATGACCTGAAATGGATATTGTGGGGGTGGAAACCGACCCCTTTTTGGCCTTAAATTACCTTGAGCATTATGCCGTGCACATGTTAAACAAGCTCTACAAAAATTTTTTGAGTATAGATTAAAGCCATTGGTAGTGTATTTAGTTTCTACCTGTGTCACCATCCCTCCTGTTGAGACATGTGTCAAACCATGGCTCAATATAGCAGCCCATTTATATAGGTTTTTTGGAAGGATTGGCTTCCCTTGTGGTCATACATAAATGTCATCCTTGATTGTAGCCCCTTTGCTTTTCCATTGCTTAAGTTCTGCCTCAGGACTTTGCTGTTGCATGTCCCATAGTACGTTTTTAGACAAATGTTGTTGAGTTTCAAATGTCATTATCTGTGCTTGCCTCATCGCTGCTTCTTTTGCTGTCCTATCCGCAAAGGCGTTGCCTTTTGAGATAGGATCTTGCCCTGACGTATGAGCCTGACACTTACATATTGCGAGTTTCTTTGGTAATTTTACTGCCCCCAACAGTTCAGTAAGCAATTCAGCGTGTGTCACTGGTTTCCCTGTAGATGTCACCATGCCTCTGTTTTTCCAGTAGCCAGCAAAGATGTGTGCTGTAGCAAAAGCATACTGACTATCTGTATATATGGTTACTATTTTTCCTTTCATTAATTTACAGGCTTCCGTGAGCGCAACTAGCTCTGCTGCTTGCGCTGACATGGAACTAGGCAATGGTTCTGCTTTCAATACAGTTGTTGCAGTAACTACAGCATATCCTGTTTTTGTCTTGCCCAGTTCATCTTTTTAGAAGAGCCGTCTACAAATAGTACTTCTCCTTCCAGTAAGGGAACATCTGACAAGTCTTCTCTACTCTTTGCGGTTTTCTCTGCTTCCGCTTGACAGTCATGTTTTTCACCATCATCAGGGAGTGGTATTAATGTGGCTGGATTTAACACTGTACATCTTTCAATAGTCAAATGTGGCTGTGACAGAAGAGTAGCCATGCATGACAAGTGTCTCATGGGGAGATAAGAATATCATATTTGTCTGTAATAACAGTGCTGAGACTGCATGTGGTACTTTCAATGTTAGTGGGTGAAATAGTACTATTCCTGCACTACTCTCCACAGCTAATGAGGCTGCTACCACAGCTCTTACACAGTGTGGTAGTGCGCATGCTACTGCGTCCATTTTAGATGAATAGTAAGCCACTGGCCTCATTTTACCACCATGTTGTTGCATAAGCAGAGATGTCATAAAATGTCCTTTGCAGTCAACTGTTTGCACAAAGGATTTGTTGTAATCTGGTAATGCTAGTGTTGAGGTTGATACTAGAGCTTGCTTTATATCACAAAATGCCTTTTCTGCTTCTGATGTCCACTCCAAATGTGAGGACATTTTCAAATCATTTTGTACATTATTGTTTGCAAAGGGCTCACTATCTCTGCATAATTGGGAACCCAACTTCTGCAGTAATTTGTCAACCCTAAGAATGACATCATCTGTTTCTTTGTTGTCGGTTTTGGTGCCTGCAATACGGCTGCTTTTCTACTCTCCAATATAGTTCGTCCTCCTGCACTGAGAATGTGCCCTAGATATTTTACTTGTTGTTGACATAACTGCAACTTGCTTTTACTGACTTTATGACCTTGTTCAGCTAAATGTTTTAACAACGCAATAGAATCCGCTAAACATGTTTGTTCGTCTGGTTGAGGATTTCTTATCTGTCCTCCGGGACTTAACAGTCCTCCTATCTGTTTAGACCAGTTTCCTACCGTTCCTGCTGATCTAGTCGTTGGTTTGGGTGTGTGTGACACATACGGTGGCGGTGGCGCGCTTGGTGGGGTGTGGTCAGAGTGTTTTGGTACCGCGCCTGTAGATATGTCTGGATATAGTCTAGGTATGGCGGTCAACGGCTCCGCCTCACTTTCACTGCTTCCCTCTTCTACTTGATTTCTCCCTATCACTCTACCTCTTGGTCCTGTCTCATTATCTTCCTGTCGTGCAACTAACAGTTGCTTTTGTGACTTTTCTAACTTCTCTCTTTCTCTTCTTTCCTTCTCCTCACTTTTGAATATCTTCCTGTCATTTAGTTAAAGCCTTAGTGTTTAACTGTCCTGTATAACCAAACTGTTGTTGCCACAATTGTAGAAATTGGACATGATCTGGTCCTTTCGCTTGCATTACTTTCCAGTCATTACTCTCCAACCCCTTAAAAGGATCTGTTTTAGTATTACTCTGCCCCATTTTAATCTCTGTTTTGGTTCAGTCTTATGCACCTAGGGTGTCCTACAGACTGAATTTCTCTTCAGTAAGACGGCAGTTTTAATTAACCTCCAGAGGTAATTCTCACTTCAACTCTCTACTGAGAGTGGAGAATTCTTGCCTGTGCTTCCTCTGAGGCCCACCGTTTGATCCTTACTGTTTTAGTATGGAAGAATTCCTAGTGGAATTACCTTCCCATTCACTCACACATTCACTGGAGTCACTCCCCGTTATTTATTTACCTGCCAGTGCCTAGGATATTCAGGGTTTTACTCACGAGTATTATCAGGCCTCGTCACCTATTTAGGTACTACTCTTTTAATTTAACACAACTATTATCAGGCGTTGTAACCTAAAGCCGACTTCAGTACCTATTTTACTCCGGCGGACGTGACTCCTTCAGTTTTACTTTTTCCCTTTTTAAAGGAAAAGTATGCTCACCAATTTACGTCTCCTGTCGGAATCCCGTCAGCCATCGGACCCCAGACGACGGGAGGAGGCCAGCTCCCGGAAAGGGTCTAGGTTGCCGTGGCCACGGTCTTAAGCTGTCGTCTTACCCGTCCTCTGGAATCGTCAGGCAGTATTGGGATCCCGGACGAGCCCCCAAGAAATGTCAGGTTCTAAAAGGCAAAAGACATTTATCAATAACAGACAGGAGACGTCAAATGGTTTTTTAGAAACTTGCAAGGAGAGCAAGAGAAGGCTCACAGACTTCTCACTACTCTAAAGTCCTTCTCTGTGCTCCCTTTCTCTTTATTCTGTAGGAAGGCCCTAGATACAACCAATGGAGAGCTGAGTAAAGGGAGGGGTTTTGAGTCAGCCTTCTCCAGTTCTAATATGTATGCCCTTATATGTATATTTTTGTTAGCATATCTCGTCTTCAGCAAGTATAAACCGGTTCTTCTGTCCTGCGGTCTTACAGGCAGCTTCTGTTTCCTGTTGTCAGTGTCTTGTGGATCCATCTTCCTTTGTCGCTGCATCTCTGAAGCTTCCTCTTTCCTCTGAAGCTTCCTCTTTCTCACAGCAACTGTTAAGACACTTGTACAACAACAGCAAGCTTTGCAAGCAAAGCAACATTAATTACAAGCATGATTGTCTAGTTTTTAGATCAGTGAAGGATTACATGAGATAACTTTTGTACAATTTCCAACAGTTGTGTTTATGGTTTTCGACTCTGGTTGTCTCTGCAGCTGTCTTTCTGTCCTTAAGAATGTGGCCTCTACTGCGCTTCTACTGCTGTTAGGAAGTGAGGTGGGGTCCAGCCCATAGCAGAAAAGTTCGTGAGCTATTACTCTGCCTTGAGGTGTCTTGATCCTAACTCGGAGGAGGTATCTTTTTGTTTTCACTTTCATGGCCATCCTGCCTACACCATGTAGGATTAAGGTCACTTTCTCGCACCGTAATTTCAGCCTTTCAGCAGCTTTGTGGGTTATGTAGTTTGTATCAGAAGCAAGATCAATTAGAGTCCTAATCTTCTGACCTGCATTTGCGGTGACCTCCATCAGCATCATGATGACAGGGAGTTCGCGTAGTCTATTCCTCGCCAGAAGCTCAGTCCAGCTCTCGCTGGTGTTAATCCTGCCTGCAGTGCTGTTGGTGAAGACTTTTCTGCACCTCTCTGCCATCTCTGGGGAAAGCTCAGACAAAAAGTCCTGTTGGTCGTCCGTGAATCGGTCTTTAGTACCTTCTCCACGCTGCTCTTCAGTGCTTCTGCTGCTGTTTCCTTTTGGGCAGAGGAAGTA
This sequence comes from Synanceia verrucosa, assembly GCA_029721515.1. Classification (NCBI taxonomy): domain Eukaryota; kingdom Metazoa; phylum Chordata; class Actinopteri; order Perciformes; family Synanceiidae; genus Synanceia; species Synanceia verrucosa. Next base: position 13,652 of record JAQQSB010002278.1, read on the forward strand.
GTGGTGACTAGATGTTCCCTCCCCTTTACAGTCTTTGTTCCTGCATAAGAAGGTGTCTCTGCAGTATCCATCACTCTCATGGCATCCAAGGCATTTTGTGCAAGCTCCCACTCTTTTCAGGGCAGCCTTCTTCTCATGGAGATTCAGTCTCTTGAACTTCTGACAGAGGAATATTTTGTCATGGTGTCATTCATCACCACACACAGCACATATGTTCCCAAGTGCTTTCTTTGCTGTCCTTGTGGCGGCATATTTTTTCTCAGGTTATTTGAATGAATGGTAGTCTGGTTTTTCAGTCTTTCCCACTCCTTTAAGCTGCTCTAGCCTCTCAAGAATCTCTTCCTGGTTCTTCAGGAATCTCAGTAATGCATCAAAGTGGTTGCTGGGAGTGACATTGCTACTTGGGTCTACCATGAAAATCAGCCAGTCTCTCTTAATGAAATCTGGTAACTTGCTTTCTATTGCTTTGGTCACCAAGGGATTGTTCAGTGCACCAGAATTCCACAGTTCTGTGAGATCTGACAAGGCTTTCTCTACTAACTGTATTAAGTTGATGACTCTCCTGGGCTGGTTTCCCTTCACAGCAGGCATGTTCTCCAGTTCTTGTAGAATCTCTAAGGTGATGGTTGTCTTATTCCCATACCTGTTTCCATGACTCTGAATATCTCTTCAGCAGTACTATATGTTGACAGTCTGAGATCCCTTAATATCTTCCCATCAACACTGTTTGAGGAGTTGGATTTTCTTGACCTCAGCTGATCCAGATGGTTCACCTTGACTTTTTAGGCTCTCCCAGTCTTTCCTCCACCTGTGGTATTCTCTTTTATTTCCACCGAAGATGGGAAGGGCTGTTGGTTTAATCCTCACAGCAGCAGGTGCAGGTGCTGCTGGCATTACTGGTTCTCTGCCACTCTCAACAGCTGTCTCTGCAGTCCTCCTCGCAGCGATGAACTCAGCTTTCCTCATTTCCAGCCTGCTGAATACAACCCTTAAATCTTTAATTTGGTCATTCAGGCGCTGTCTCTCTTCCATGAGGATCCACCGCTCCCAGGCAGACATAGTTCTGGTGTCCTCGTGCACCCTCTTCCCCAGGAGGGTTAGGTGCATCTCATAGCTCTCCAAGTGGGTACTTTCAACAGGTAGGTTTTCAGCTACATCACAGCTCTTCTCAGTTTCATGGATCGCTGCTGTGAGCTCATAACAGCCATACTTGGACCACAGGTTCACTTGGACAATGTCTTTCAATTCTTTCCATCTTTCTTCAGCTTCAGTTGCAGTTCTCTCAATGTCACCCTCTAGTGTCTCTCCAAAAACTGCATCTTCTTCCTTTGTTTGCTCTGATGCCTCAGCCTGGAGTCCCATTCTATAGTCCTCGTTGGCATCAAGAAGTCTCCTGTAGCAATCAGAGAGTCTGTTGAATTCCTCCCTCAGTTCTGCCTCGACCATGCTGTCTGCCTCTTTTCTGAGGAAGGTGGCCTGCTTTGTGAAGCTACTCTTTGCAGTGGTTCTTTCCCTCCTGAGTTGTTTCACAGTCTTCTCCAACATTTCCTCTGCCATCTTTCTCAGGAATATAGGACTCCTCTGGCTTTTACCTTTGCGTCTACAGCCCTCTTGGACGTGCAAAGGCTTTTATCTTCTCATCCACGCTACACGCTCGGTTATCAACTGTAGAGTCCTCTGGGGATAATGCTTCAATGCCTGCCTGAACTCAAACGGCATAGATGACCACAGAGGACGCGGTACAACTCCATCCATTCATTCACTGTGTCTTTATTTATCCTCTCAATACCACACAGGATGGGATAGATTGATAACCTTAAAATGGAAACAGAGCATTAAATTAGATAAGCAAATTTATCAACATAGTATATTTGATAGCTTATTTCATCATGGTAAAATTAAATATCAATATTATTATTTAAACCAAAAAAAATCATGTTAAATTTATGAGTGAGGTTGGATTTATTAGGCATTTTATTTAGGCAATTAATGCACCAAGTCTATTCAGTTCTTTAATTTGCCTCTCAACCATATAAAATATATCTATATATACACACATGAAATTAGGAAGCCAATGTGAATAAACTAATCAGTGTGACTTCAAAAGGAATCAACCAATATTCTTATATACTATCTGTTTATATCTCTATGAGTCTAATTGTCCATCTATTTATTTATTTATTTATCTATCAGCATTTCGTTGGCAATGAGCACAATGAATTAATGAATGAGTGAATAACTAACTGACTAGTGTCCACAGAGCAGGGCAAACAGAAGAGGAAAGACACTTTTGCACTCATCCCACTGATTGAGAACATCATTTAAACTCATAAAATGTAGACATACCGACAGCGTCTCTATGCTCATCTAAACACTGATGCAAGCTGTCTCTCCCCTGCAGCAGCATGCCACACTGAACAGACAAAGAAGCCCCACACCTGTCTGCTGGCACACTTCATCAGAATGGCTCCTCCCTCACTCTCCTGCCTACCTGCAGATACCCACCGCACTATTATTATTAGTATTATTATTATATTGATATTTATATGATTATTAATTAAACCCAGTCCCTTTAAATAAATTGGACATAAGGGGAAAAGAGAAAAAAATATGCTGAATGCCTGCCGATCGTTCTCCTGACTCAACACATATTATATACTTATGAAAAAAATCTGTGCTGTTATATAATTGTGATTTTACAGCTTTATAGATAATTTTTCTCAACACCTACTTTTGGGATACAGATGGTGTCGTCTAAGGTCTCATCTCTTTTGATGGAAGCTTAACTTCAACTGGTGGTTTTTGCATTATGGTGTGGCATTTGTCTTGTTTTTGTTTTGTTCTCTTTTAAAGATCACCAAGCGGGCAGAGGTTGAAGCTACCGCTCTCGAAAACATAAAGAAGGAGTACAACCTTGATGAGGAAACCCTACAGCAGTGGGTGTGTGATGTGAGGCAATGGACGGTAACAGGTGAAAAATGACCTGTACTTTGATGTCTTTTCATGTGTCCATGTTATTCCTTCACATCCACAATAGCACATTACTTTATGTTGAAAATGAGACAGTTGATGACATTTCTCTCTTTGGTTATTGTTTACCTATTCAGAGAGAGTATCCACTCCAGGGTGTACTGAAGACATGAGGGCAGACGTTGAGAACATCACTGTGTAACCCTTTTGCACAAGAAACAAGATCTGTACCGTCAGCATGGTTTGTGTTCAAACTAAGTTAATTTCCATTACACCACAAAAGATTATCAACCACAACACAGTTCTCTTTTTCCTCCCACAATGCAGATAGCAACCAGGTGAGACAAAGAAAGAAAACAAATGACAGAGCTGAAGAAGAAGCTTCGTGAGAAGGTTGTTCAGTACAGCTCAGTGGCTGAAGATCAGATTGAAGAGGAGTTGGCGTGCAGTCTGACAGAGGGTTACATCCCACCATGGGAGAGGCATGAAAATGGTATGCTAATAAGTTAGCTTGTCTTGTTGATCTTTGAGATTATTCCCACTCTATGACCGTGGTGCGACTGTATGTTAGTGTTGTAAATTTTGAACAGTTTTCAATTTTCAGATGGAACAATGCTTCCGACCTCACTTATTTAAATTATTATTATTGTATTTTTGTCAATGCGCAATTGAATTACAGTTTTAATACTTTTGTACTATGGCCATAAATATATTATTGTCAGAAATAAGCATTATTCTGCCATAACATGTAAATATAGCTTTGTCCCTTCTCCATTCCTCTCCTCAATCTGAAGGTAACAACTTCATGTTGAAGAGGACTGTTTTTGACCAGGTGATGGTGGTGAAACGCTTGGAGGAGGAGCAGAGCATCCTGTTAAAGGAGGTGTCTCAGCACGTCCTTTACCTCCTGAAGGAAGTCAAAGAAGTGGAGACACTCAGAGGACAGACTTTGGAGAGCCTCAAAACCAACAGTATGTATGAGCTCTTCAAAGGAGAATCATTTCCTCCACTCTGCAAACAGGTTTAGTCCTACATGTGTAGAACACCTTCATATTTTTTCATTGTTAGAAATCTTGCCATGCGTTATGCTGAACTCAGCAAATGTTTGGTGTTTGTATTTGATATATGATGGAAACAATAAGTTATCAATATTATATAATATGATATTAAAATCAATGAATGATGCTCTGTATCAGTTGTTTTGTTTGTTTTCATTTACAGATTTTGGTGACCTGACAGAGGAGGCTACACAAGGGCTCATCAGTGTCCTCAGTGGAAGACGTCTCTCAGTGAAAAGTCAGCACAGACAGGCTGTAGATGTGTACTGTAGCTTAGCCTCCATGGACTGTGATTCACTTCACACACAGACAGAGGACAGTGAGGAGTGGGACGACAACGGCTTCACTATCCCAGAGTCAGAGTCAGAGGAGGAAGAGGAGTAAGGACCACTGCCTGACATTACTGAGGCACTGCTCCACTTGTATGGTGTTATTTACCAGCCCTGGATGTGGATGTGATTTGATTGTTTTATAGGTGAGGTTAGGTGACTTTATTTGTACCTGTAGGTAGATTTGTTTTGCAGTGTAAACAGAGGATGACATCTGCATTAACAACAAACTAGACAACAGAGCATCAACAAAGAAAAACAGACAAACCACAACAAGACAGAGTACTCGTATGCTGCCTGGGACCAGAACAAGAGCATTTCTTTTGGTCTCAACAACAGAAAATACCTGAAGATGAGCGGCAGAGGAAAAACTGGAGATTTTTTCTTTTCGTCTCAGTGAGAGAAAGCATTAAAAGATGAGTGGAAGGGACAAAACTGGAGCTTGATCGCTTCATTATATGTCCGTGTTTTCGGTCTCTTGGTGGGGACTGTTTCCTTTATTTTTTAGATCTCACGTAAATAAACTGTAGGCTAATTACCTCTTTTCAATATTTCCAGCGCCCAGTTGGGCAGCTGGCCACAATGCCCCCCTGGTTAGTAAACCTGAACAATATGCATCTAAGTTTGGACAATACTGGGTGAGGTTGAGATACACTGGAGATGGTGATCTCCCCAACCGTGATTATGTCGGTGAGACACTCCTCTTTGAGTCCTGTTGGATTAATGCCTCGGATGTATATTCTTTCATCGCATTGTCGAATAATAGAGACTTTGAACTGTGTTTCCTCCAGGAAGCTCCTCTGCAAAGATTCCTGGAGGTACAAGCATCAAACAAGCTGGCCATGAAGTGGAAAGACTGGTCTGTTGAATCGTCAGTTCAATTGGACATCATCACTTTAACTGTAAAATTCTGGACCGGTAGGGTGTCGGATCATGATATTGATTTATGCCTGCGGAGGTATTGTGACATCTTACACTCCAGTAAACCAGTGGACAGGTTTGGCATCTGGTATGGAGTACGGAGGTATAAAGTTAAACTCCGAACAGATGCCAACGGAGAACGGATTACAATTCCCACCTCAATTTCCCTGCATCCGTATAATGGCCGTATTATATATCCGGGCCAGTTAGTCGCGTGCTTCACCTGTCATTCCACCAATCATCAGGTGAGGCAGTGCCCGATGGTTAAGTGTTGGAGATGTGGCGGTCTGGGCCACAGAGCCAAAGAATGCAACCAGCAGAGTCTGTGCAGCCCATGTGCTCAAAATGGCCACACATTCTTCAGCTGTCCAGCGTCTTACTCTTACAAGGCGAGATCCCAGCAGCAGCCTGATCCTCCACCAGGCACTCGGGAGCAGCAGAGACAGTCTGGTCCTGTACCAGTGCCATGGGCGCAACAACAGCAGCCGGGTCCATCAGCCCCACGAGAGCAGCAGCAGCAGCATGGTTCATCAGTCCCATGGGTGCAGCAGCAGCACCAGCAGCAGCAGCCTGGTCCACTGGCCCCAAGGGAGCAGCAGCAGCAGTCTCTGGTCCTTCACCAGCCGTGACGGAGCAACAGGAGCTTCTGGATCCTCTGGGGCCTGCCTCGCAGCAGCAGCGGATGGGCAGCCAGTCGACCCGCAGGAAACGTCAGCCCCCCTGCCAGCCCTCCGGCTCCACCACTGGAAACCCCCAGCTACCACAACGACAGAGTGACGCACCATCCACAGCAGAGCAGCAGCGCTCAGTCCCCCTACCCGATGATTTCTCCTCTCCATCAGGTGAGGGGAGTCTAATTATACAAAGTGATGCTGATAGTGAGGTTGACAGTTGTGATGAAGCACAGAATATGAAAGTGCTAGTGAGAGCCCCAGTTCAGATTTCAGTTCAATAAGTCTGACTGCTGACCAAGGAACCTGTAGCATCCCTCTCTGTCCTCTGTCTAATGCCAACTCAGACTCTTTCTCCCCTACACCCGAGTTTTTAGCTCCAACAATTAACGAGTCACATGAAGCACCCTTTGAAATAGTAAGAAGGAAGAGACGATTAAAGCAATCTTTTCATAAGGAAAATAAAAGGCTGGATGACAGGCTCTCACCACAGTCACCACCCTGATTTACGATGAGCGTCCTTAAAATTGCCACCTGGAACGCTCGTGGTATTCAATCAAGTTCTTTCCGTCATCAAAAAATTAATTATTTATTGAACACTGACTTTGATATTTTGTGCACCCAAGAACTGAGACTAAACACTCATGATGATGTCGAGGGCGTCTGTAAAATGTGGCACAAAGGTAAAGCCTTTATATCAATAGGTGAATTTCTGGCTGTAGGAGTGGAAATTTCTTTTTAAAAGTAAAGACGTTGTTCTCATCAGGAGACGAGACATAATACCAGGGAGACTATTGATGATAGATTGTTCATATCGAGGTGAGAAATATGGAATCATAAATGTCTACACCGCTTCTGAGAGAGTCAACAAAGTCTATTTATTTAAAAGATTCAGAGAATTATTGTTTGTGGGTTATAAAATCATTGTGTGTGGGGATTTTAATACAGTTACTGAAGAAAATGACAGATGTAGCTCAGTTCAGTTTAAGTTGAGTGTCGAAGGTAAATATTTAAAGGAAATATGTAATGAAGCTAACTTGATAGATGTGTGTTGAGCTGTGAATCCCCTCGGGAAAGAATTTACAAGGTTCGACTCTGAAACCAAGACACGCATTGATAGAATTTATGTGTCATCACATTTCAAAGTAAATCAGTGTGCAACTGTTCTAAATAACTTTTCTGATCACCTCATTGTTAAAACATGTCTGACATTTGGCTCCTCAGTCAATCGAGGTTTCTGGAAACTAAACACACAATGTTTAAAAGACACAGATTTATTGATTGAATTGAAACAAGAAATACATAAAATAATAGAAATAAAAATAATGACCAAATCTGACATTAAATTATGGGAAATAATAAGGATGAAAAACTTTTTTTAAATTTAAATGTAGAGAACTAAACAAAGTAAAGAATATAAAGTATGACACATTAAGGATACAATATATTAATGTGAAACATATGAAACAAAAATCTAAAACTGAAGAAGACACTATGTCAAGTATTAAAAGACAAATTGATATATTTAACCATGAGTTATTATATAGTATCTATAAACAAGCAGATGTAGTTGACAGAGGGAATTTAATTCATGCTTTTCAATCAGGAAAAAAACATATGCAAAGTAAATTTATGAAAAGTATAAAAAACAGAGAAGGGCTACTTGTTCATGATGAAAAACAAAAAAGAGAGGCAATTAAAGACTTGTGCATAGATTCACATAAAACAATAGATATAGACTCAGGATGTGTTAAGCTCCTATTGGAATCAATCCCGTCTTTCAGCTCCTTAAACTTCAATGACTTGACAGCAGAAATCAGAAAAGAGGAGGTGATGGAAGCAATCCAGCATATGAACACTGGCAAAAGCCCTGGTCCAGATGGACTCCCCACAGAGTTCTACCAACTTTATATAGACCATGTGGTGAACCTCCTCACCTCTATGTTCAATGAAGGCCTCAAAGACGACTGCATGGGGAATTCCTTTTACCAAGGGGTTTTATCTTTATTATTTAAAAAAGGAGACCAGACTGACCTGGACTATTACAGGCATATAACCATTATGAATACAGATTATAAAATATTAGCTCAAATAATTTCTAACAGATTAAATGCTATATTAGATCAAATAATAGAAAAAGAACAAACATGTGCAATTAAAGGAAGATTAATGTGGGATAATTTAAGTATACTGAGGGAAATTATTGATAAATCAGAAAAAAAATATTTCTATATAATTTAGATCAGCGGAAAGCTTTTGATTTCATTAGTAGGGAATATCTATGGGCGGTAATGGAGGCCTACGGCTTTCCTGATAAATTCGTTAGCATGGTGAAATGTCTGTATTGGAAATCTAACATCTCCATTAATGTTAATGGGGTCTTAACGGACCCCTTTACAGTGGATCGAGGTGTGAAGCAGGGCTGTCCTCTCAGTCCTGCTTTGTACATTTTAACCATAAAGCCACTTTTAACAATGATTAACTCTGAAAGGCTTATTTCAGGTACAAGGATAGGGCTCATACCCAAGATATGCAGATGATATCACTGTTATTATAAAAAGATGATGCTTTAACCAATATTCTTAGTTTATATGAATTAGCTTCAGGTACCAAATTAAACAATAATGAAACAGAAGGAGTTTGGATTGGAATGGAGAGTAAGAAACAAAATATAAATGTTAAAGTTAAGCAGGAAATAAAAATTTTGGGCTTAACTTTCTGTCATAGAGATAGTAGTGAGAGAAACTGGCAGAGTAAGCTATGTGAAGTCAAAGAGGAGGTTAAAAAATGGGAAAACAAAGATATGAACTATAAAACAAGAGTTAACATGATAAAAACCTTCATTCTGTTCAAACTCCTCTTCCTTGCCAACATCTTCCCTCCATCAAATAATATGATCATTAAATTAAATAAACAATGTGTTAACTTAGTCTGGGGTACAACCAGGGAGGTTACAAAAAGAGAATTATTGTATAGAAGCAGAGAATATGGGGGGTTGGGGGCTGTAGAGCTGGGAAGTAGACTCCTTATTGCCTTCATGAAGAGCGTGTCCACCACCATTTCCAGGAGCAGCTCTCTGGGTCGGTGATCTTTCCATGTGGAGGAAAAGAAGAGGCCGAGCCAGACGAGGCCCAGACTATAAGTTAATGTATGGAGATTTTACCCACCAATACCAACATTTAAAGATTGACTGGAAAGACTGGCCAAGTAAAGTGATTTTTAATAAAAGTAACAATAAATATGGTGGAGTGATAAAGTATAAATGTTTAACCGACAGTGAAGGTATAGATGTTATAAAAATATTAAAAAACAAAAATCTCGGGATGTTAGATTTGGCTCACCTCTGTCAACAGATTAGCTGTAAGAGCTGTTGTGTCATGGAGTTGTTATGTTACAACTAAAACCTGTCCCATGATTTACTGTAATGAAGATGAGACGCAGCAACACCTTCTTATCAGAATAGATCAGATCAGAAAAAGATTTATTGCCAGGTATAGTTAACACAATACAAAGGAATTTGTTCTGGTGGGTTAGTGCAACATAAATATAGAAAAAAACAAGATAAAGTAGAAGATACAAATATAAAATATATAAAGTGAGAGTGTAGTCGTGCAAAACAAGTAACAGTGTAACAGTGCAAGAAACAGAGCCATGGACTTAACGTATTTTGTACAAGAATGTTTGGAGTGCAAGATATTTACATTGATATTTACATTTATACAGGTTTTGAATGCAACTTTATGGTGTGGATGTGCAGCATGACCAGCAACAGTGCCGGTGATGTGCATTAATGAACACCTTAATGTAACGTACAGTCTGTGAGGAGGGGGTGTCAGCGGGGGACCTGGGCCTTGTTTCTGAGGCCGGTGGCAGACAGGAAGAAACTGTTCTTGTGGCGTGAGGTTCTGGTCTTGATGGACCGAAGCCTCCTGCCAGAGGGTAATGTTTGAAAGAGTTTGTGTCCAGGGTGGGAGGGATCGGCCACAATCTTACCTGCACGCCTCAGAGTCCTGGAGGTGTACAGGTCCTGGAGGAAGGCAGACTGCAGCCAATGACCTTCTCAGCAGAAGCGGATGATACGCTGCAGTCTGCACTTGTCCTTGGCAGTAGCTGCAGCGTACCAGATGGTGATGGAGGAGGTGAGGATGGACTCGATGATGGAGGTGTAGAAGTGCACCATCATCTTCACTGGCAGGTTGAACTTTCTCAGCTGCCGCAGGAAGTACATCCTCTGTTGGGCTTTTTTGGTGAGAGAGCTGATGTTCAGCTCCCACTTGAGGTCCTGGGTGATGATGGTGCCCAGGAAGCAGAAGGACTCCACAGTGACCACTGGAGAGTCTCTCAGGGTGATGGGGGTGAGTGTGAGCGGGGCTGAGTTCCTTCTGAAGTCCACAATCATCTCCACTGTCTTTAAAGCATTGAGCTCCAGATTGTTCAAGCTGCACCAGGACACCAGACGGTCTGTCTCCCTCCTGTAGGCGGACTCATCTCCATCAGAGATGAGCCCAATGAGGGTTGTGTCGATCGCCGAACTTCAGGAGCTTGACAGACTGGTGAC
>JAQQSB010002279.1:0-24144 GCA_029721515.1 Synanceia verrucosa
ACTGTAAGTGTTTATGAATTATATATTTTTATTGTTGTAGTTTTTGGATGTGTTTTGATGTGTAATAATGTATGTGTAATCTGACTTTGTAGGGAAATGACCACGCTGTCTGTGGCCCTGCCAAATTTACAGCTGGCAGAGCCATGTCAAAAAAGACTGGTGCTCAAATAGATGAGGAGGGCATTCAAGTTGCCGTTTGCAGGTTTGTATTTGTGTTTGTGTGGATACCTGCATAGTTCTTGAGGCTGGTGTCACAATTCCTGTTGTCATCACAGTCCAAGTCTTATTCATAGTAATAATTGGAAGTATTACTTATGCTTGGATGCAGAGTTATATTTATCACTCTTTTGTTGCAGGAAAGTTTTTTTTTTGTTTTTTTACAGACATCCAGCTGACAGAGTTTTGCTCTTGTTCAGAAGTTTATTATCAACCACTATTTTTTTCTTCTGATTACTCAGACATAGTTTTCTCTTGTGGACACTGAACCACTATCGAGGAGAAATATTTGCTTGACCCAATGTATCTCCAGAGAGAGATCTCAAATACGGCAAATGTTTCTTTCTTCTGTATGGATGTGACATGCAGCTAATCCTCATTGTTGTTTTACATATTTATCCCTTTGGTCAAAGCCTGGCCTATGTCATACCTTTTTACAGTGATTTGTATTTATTGTAGATTTATGTAGTAATTAAGATGTGTTCTTATCAAACTGTCAATATGCTGCTTCTGCTTTTTCAGATCCTGTCCCGACCTGAATAAGGTGAAATGAGCAGTTACCAGGAGCTTTTGCAGTTGGGATAGACATGAGACCATTACTGAGTGTCATGCATGCTAAAGCCCATACACCAAAATGCGAGGTACATGCAATCACTCAAATTGTAATGTGACAGCAGCTACAGGGAAACACCAGACTAGCCAACAGAATATGCTGTGTTATAACCTTCTACCAAGTCTTGTTTTAAGTTACTCTTGTGAATTTGTAGAATGTTGTGCTTTTGTAATGACATATTTGAAAGGCCATTTTCAAATCTAAAGCAAAGGACATGCTCTTTAAAAAAGCTGTGCATGTCATGCATTATTGGATTATAGGGGTGTCACGGTATAGAAAATTTAACCTCCATGGTTACTGGGTGACCAAAATGATCACGCAGTTTCGGTATCATTAAGTGGTATTATTTAAGAAAAAAGTGTGTTGAATATGTTCAGAAAGCATTCTACACAGTCCTACACAAACTGGAAATAGTTTTCAAAAAAAGTGTAAAAATACAGAGAAAGCCTTATCAAAAGTACAAGTTTTTATTTTTGAAATTAAAGCGGTAATTGTTATAAACATTTTTATTGGGGTTTACCGCTACATCGGTAAGCGTGAGCATCTCTACTGGATGATGTTCTATCAAAAAAACATAGTGCAAACTTATGGGGCTTTGTAACTCCTTCTTCTACATTGTGCTGCAGGTGAGATGGGGTGGGGAGAAGTCAGGGATGGAGCAGGAAACACAGTAAGTGGAGCAGAGTATGTAATTATTGTAAAATGAGTCTTAATCAAAAATCAAAACACTAGAAACGGTTGTATTTGTTATGTAATTGACCAGCCTGGTGTGAGAATAAATCCTATCCTTTATATCATCCTTTATTGCTGAAATGACAGGAATTGGGCTGGCTCATATTTTTAGCTATATATGGCAATGCATGTTGCTTGAAAAAGGGACCACAAATGTCAAATGCAGGGTTTTTCATAAACTTCATGCTGTGTATATAGCCTGAACATAAATGGAATATTTTCTTTGTGGGTTAACAGTTTTCTGTCCCAGGCAGCTCTGCATTACCAAATCAAAGTATGACAAAGGCAGGTTGGTACCACAGTCATACCTCACACTGTGATAAGACAACCCTCAACAGTGTAAACATTTCCCTATGAACGATACAGCTGTATCACTTTACTGTAATTAAAGTGACTAAACAACAGACTACAAATTCATTTATTAATTCCTACCATTGTGATTTCCTGTATTTCAATTAGGAAGAGTGAACACAGCTCACTCAACAGGCCATTGGGTGGAACAGAAGAAAGAAAGACAACCTTCATCACGCACTAGCCCACCAACATGTCAAAGTATGCAGGAAAAATGCAATTTCCTTCTCCATCTCAGCTATTGTAGAGTCCTCTGGGGATAATGCTTCAATGCCTGCCTGAACTCAAACGGCATAGATGACCACAGAGGCTATCGCGGTACAACTCCATCCATCCATTCACTGTGTCTTTATTTATCCTCTCAATACCACACAGGATGGGATAGATTGATGACCTTAAAATGAAAACAGAGTATTAAATTAGATAAGCAAATTTATCAACATAGTATATTTGATAGCTTATTTCATCATGGTAAAATTAAATATCAATATTATTATTTAAACCCAAAAAAAAAAATCATGTTAAATTTATGAGTGAGGTTGGATTTATTAGGCATTTTATTTAGGCAATTAATGCACCAAAGTCTATTCATAGTTCTTTAATTTGCCTCTCCAACCAAATAAAATATATCTATATATACACACATGAAATTAGGAAGCCAATGTGAATAAACTAATCAGTGTGACTTCAAAAGCGAATCAACCAATATTCTTATATACTATCTGTTTATGTCTCTATGAGTCTAATTTTGTCCATCTATTTATTTATTTATTTATCTATCAGCATTTAGTTGGCAATGAGCACAATGAATTAATGAATGAGTGAATAACTAACTGACTAGTGTCCACAGAGCAGGGCAAACAGAAGAGGAAAGACACTTTTGCACTCCATCCCACTGATTGAGAACATCATTTAAACTCCATAAAATGTAGACATACAGAGCAAGCGTCTCTATGCTCATCTAAACACTGATGTTACAAGGCTGCTCTCTCCCCTGCACAGCAGCATGCCACACTGAACAGACAAAGAAGCCACACACCTGTCTGTCTGGCACACTTCACCAGAATGGCTCCTCCCTCACTCCTCCTGCCTACCTGCAAGATACCCAACGCACTATTATTATTAGTATTATTATTATATTGATATTTATATGATTATTAATTAAACCTAAGTCCCTTTAAATAAATTAGACATAAGGGGAAAAGAGAAGAAAAAATATGCACTGAATGCCTGCTTGATTGTTCTCCTGACTCAACACATATTATATACTTTGATGAAGAAAAAATCTGTACTACTGTTATATAATTGTGATTTTTACAGCTTCTATAGATAATTTTTCTCAACACCTACTTTTTGGGATACAGATTATGGGTAATGTCGTCTATAGGTCTCATCTGTTTTGATGGAAGCTTAACTTAAACTGGTGGTTTTTGCATTATGGTGTGGCATTTTGTCTTGTTTTTGTTTTGTTCTCTTTTAAAGATCACTAAGCGGGCAGAGGTTGAAGCTACCAGCTCTCGAAAACATAAAGAAGAACTGAGCACAACTCTGATGAGGAAACCCTACAGCAGTGGGTGTGTGATGTGAGGCAATGTGAACGAGTAACAGGTGAAAAATGAACTGTACTTTTGATGTCTTTTCATGTGTCCATGTTATTCCTTCACATCCCACAATAGCACATTACTTTATGTTGAAAAATGAGACAGTTGATGACATTTCTCTCTTTGGTTTATTGTTTACCTATTCAGGAGAGAGTATCCACTCCAGGGTGTACTGAAGACATGAGGGCAGACGTTGAGAACATCACTGTGTAACCCTTTGCACAAGAAACAAGACCTGTACCCGTCAGCATGGTTTCGTGTTCAAACTAAGTTAATTTCCATTACACCACAAAGATTATCAAACCTACAACCCACAGTTCTCTTTTTTCCTCCCACAATGCAGATAGCAAAACTTAGGTAAGCAGACAAAGAAAGTAGAAAGCAAATGACAGAGCTGAAGAAGAAGCTTCGTGAGAAGGTTGTTTCAGTACAACTCAGTGGCTGAAGATCAGATTGAAGAGGAGTTGGCGTGCAGTCTGACAGAGGGTTACATCCCACCATGGGGAGAGGCATGAAAATGATATGCTAATGAAGTCAGCTTGTCTTGTTTTCAAAACAAGAGTTTTCAATTTTCAGATGGAACAATGGTTCCGACTCTCACTTATTTAAATTATTATTATTGTATTTTTGTACACAATGCGCCAATCATGGTGAATTACAATTTTAATACTTTGTACTATGGCCATAAATATATTAGTGTCAGAAATAAGCATTATTCTGCCACTTAACATGTAAATATACCTTTGTCCCTTCTCCATTTCCTCTCCTCAATCTGAAGGTGGCACAACTTCATGTTGAAGAGGACTGTTTTTGACCAGGTGATGCATGGTGAAACACTTGGAGGAGGAGCAGAGCCATCTCTGTTAAAGGAGATGTCTCAGCACGTCCTTTACCTCCTGAAGGAAGTCAAAGAAGTGGAGACACTCAGAGAGGACAGATCTTTGGAGAGCCTCAAAACCAACTTAGTATGTAGAGCTCTTCAAAGGAGAATCTTTTCCTCCACTCTGCAAACTAGAGTTTAGTCCTAAGCATGTGTAGAACACTCTTCATATTTTTTCATTGTTAGAAATCTTGCCATGCGTTATGCTGGAACTCAGCAAATGTTTGGTGTCTGTATTTGATATATGATGGAAACAATAAGTTATCAATATTATATAATATGATAATTAAAATCAATAAATGAGTGCTCTGTATCAGTTGTTTTGTTTGTTTTTTCTACTTACATTTACGAATTTTGGTGACCTGGACAGGAGAGAGAGCTACACAAGGGCTCATCAGTGTCCTCAGTGGAAGAAAGCGTCTCTCAGTACTGAAAAGTCAGCACAGATCAGGCTGTAGATGTGTACTGTAGCTTAGCCTCCATGGACTGTGGATTCACTTCACACACAGACAGAGGACAGTGAGGAGTGGGGCGCACAACGGCTTCCACTATCCAGAGTCCAGAGTCAAGAGGAGGGAAGAGGGAGTAAGGGCCACTGCCTGACATTACTAGGCACTGGGCTCCACTTGTATGGTGTTATTTACAGCCCTGGATGTGGATGTGATTTGATTGTTTTATAGGTTAGGTTAGGTGACTTTATTTGTACCTGTAGGTAGATTTGTTTTGCAGTGTAAACAGAGGATGACATCTGCATTAACAACAAACTAGACAACAGAGCATCAACAAAGAAAAACAGACAAACCACAACAAGACAGAAGTACTCGTATGCTGCCTGAGACCAGAACAGACATTTCTTTTGGTATAAACAACAGAAAATACCTGAAGATGAGCGGCAGAGGAAAAACTGGAGATTTTTTTCTTTTCGTCTCTGTGAGAGAAAGCATTAAAAGATGAGTGGAAGGGGCAAAACTGGAGCTTGATCGCTTCATTATATGTCTGTGTTTTCGGTCTCTTGGTGGGGACTGTTTCCTTTATTTTTTAGATCTCACGTAAATAAACTGTAGGCTAATTACCTCTTTCAATATTTCCAGTGCCCAGTTGGGCAGCTGGCCACAATGCCCCCTGGTTAGTAAACCTGAACAATATGCATCTAAGTTTGGACAATACTGGGTGAGGTTGAGATACACTGGAGATGAGTGATCTATGGTGATTATATCGGTGAGACACTCCTCTTTGAGTCCTGTTGGATTAATGCCTCGGATGTATATTCTTTCATCAGCGTTGCGAATAAGAGAGACTTTGAACTGTGTTTCCTCCAAGAAGCTCCTCTGCGAAGATTCCTGGAGGTACAAGCATCAAACAAGCTGGCCATGAAGTGGAAAGACTGGTCTGTTGAATCGTCAGTTCAATTGGACATCACCTCTTTAACTGTAAAATTCTGGACCGGTAGGGTGTCGGATCATGATATTGATTTATACCTGCGGAGGTATTGTGACATCTTACACTCCAGTAAACCAGTGGACAGGTTTGGCATCTGGTATGGAGTCTGCAAGGTATAAAGTTGAACTCCGAACAGATGCCAACGGAGAACGGATTACAATTTTACCTCAATTTCCTGGGTCCATTATAATGGCCGTCATTATATATCCGGGCCAGTTAGTCGCGTCACTTCACCTGTCATTCCACCAATTTTCAGGTGAGGCGGTGCTTACTGACGGTAAAGTGTTGGAGATGTGGCGGTCTGGGCCCCAGAGCCAAAGAATGCAAATCCAGCAGAGTCTGTGCAGCCCATGTGCTCAAAATGGCCACACATTCTTCAGCTGTCCAGCATCTTACTCTTACAAGGCGAGATCCCAGCAGCAGCCTGATCCTCCACCAGGCACTCAGGAGCAGCAGAGACAGTCTGGTCCTGTACCAGTGCCATGGGCGCAACAACAGGTCCATCAGTCCCACGAGATCAGCAGCAGCAGCAGCCTGGTCCACTAGCCCCAAGGGAGCAGCAGCAGCCTCAGTCTGGTCCTTCACCAGCCCTGACAGACAACAGGAGCTTCTGGATCCTCTGGGGCCTGCCTCGCAGCAGCAGTGGATGGGCAGCCACTGATCTGCAGGAAACGTCAGCCCCCTGCCAGCCCTCCACTCACCACTGGGGAAACCCCAGCTACCACAACGACAGAGTGGCGCACCATCCACAGCAGAGCAGCAGCGTTCAGTCCCCCTACCCGATGGTTTCTCCTCTCCATCAGGTGAGGAGTCTAATTATACAAAGTGATGTTGATAGTGAGGTTGACAGTTGTGATGAAGCACAGGAGAAATATGAAAGTGCTAGTGAGAGCCCCAGTTCAGATTTCAGTTCAATAAGTCTGACTGCTGACCAAGGAACCTGTAGCATCCCTCTCTGTCCTCTGTCTAATGCCAACTCAGACTCTTTCTCCCCTACACCCGAGTTTTTAGCTCCAACAATTAACGAGTCACATGAAGCACCCTTTGAAATAGTAAGAAGGAAGAGAGCGATTAAAGCAATCTTTTCATAAGGAAAATAAAGGCTGGATGACAGGCTCTCACCACAGTCACCACCCTGATTCTACGATGAAAGCGTCCTTAAAATTGCCACCTGGAGCGCTCGTGGTATTCAATCAAGTTCTTTCCGTCATCAAAAAGTAATTATTTTTGAACACTGACTTTGATATTTTGTGCACCCAAGAACTGAGACTAAACACTCATGATGATGTCGAGGACGTCTGTAAAATGTGGCACAAAGGTAAAGCCTTTATATCAATAGGTGAAAATCTGGCTGGCGGAGTGGACATATCTTTTAAAAGTAAAGACGTTTGTTCTCATCAGGAGACGAGACATAATACCAGGGAGACTATTGATGAGAGATTGTTCATATCGAGGTGAGAAATATGGAATCATAAATGTCTACACTGCTTCTGAGAGAGTCAACAAAGTCTATTTATTTAAAGACTCAGAGAATTGTGTTTGTGGGTTATAAAATCATTGTGTGTGGGGATTTTAATACAGTTACTGAAGAAAATGACAGATGTAGCTCAGTTCAGTTTAAGTTGAGTGTCGAAGGTAAATATTTAAAGGAAATATGTAATGAAGCTAACTTGATAGATGTGTGTCGAGCTGTGAATCCCCTCGGGAAAGAATTTACAAGGTTTGACTCTAAAACCAAGACACGCATTGATAGAATTTATGTGTCATCACATTTCAAAGTAAATCAGTGTGCAACTGTTCTAAATAACTTTTCTGATCACCTCATTGTTAAAACATGTCTGACATTTGGCTCCTCAGTCAATCGAGGTTTCTGGAAACTAAACACACAATGTTTAAAAGACACAGATTTATTGATTGAATTGAAACAAGAAATACATAAAATAATAGAAATAAAAATAATGACCAAATCTGACATGTTATCGTATTTTATGGTATATGGTATTTATTTAAAAATAGGATGAAAAACTTTTTTTTCAAACTAAACAAAGTAAAGAATATAAAGTATGACACATTAATGAGACAGTATATTAATCTGAAACATATGAAACAAAAATCTAAAACTGAAGAAGACACTATGTCAAGTATTAAAAGACAAATTGATATATTTAACCATGAGTTATTATATAAGTATCTATAAACAAGCAGATGTAGATGACAGAGGAATTTAATTCATGCTATTCAATCAGGAAAAAACATATGCAAAGTAAATTTATTAAAAAAAAAAACAGAGAAGGGCTACTTGTTCATGATGAAAAACAAAAAAGAGAGGCAATTAAAGACTTGTGCATAGATTCAC
This sequence comes from Synanceia verrucosa, assembly GCA_029721515.1. NCBI lineage: Eukaryota > Metazoa > Chordata > Actinopteri > Perciformes > Synanceiidae > Synanceia > Synanceia verrucosa. The sequence continues at coordinate 8,190 of JAQQSB010002279.1, forward strand.
ATAAAACAATAGATATAGACTCAGGATGTGTTAAGCTCCTATTGGAATCAATCCCGTCTTTCAGCTCCTTAAACTTCAATGACTTGACTGCAGAAATCAGAAAAGAGGAGGTGATGGAAGCAATCCAGCATATGAACACTGGCAAAAGCCCTGGTCCAGATGGACTCCCCACAGAGTTCTACCAACTTTATATAGACCATGTGGTGAACCTCCTCACCTCTATGTTCAATGAAGGCCTCAAAGACGACTGCATGGGGAACTCCTTTTACCAAGGGGTTTTATCTTTATTATTTAAAAAAGGAGACCAGACTGACCTGGACTATTACAGGCATATAACCATTATGAATACAGGTTATAAAATATTAGCTCAAATAATTTCTAACAGATTAAATGCTATATTAGATCTAATAATAGAAAAAGAACAAACGTTAGCATGGTGAAATGTCTGTATTGGAAATCTAACATCTCCATTAATGTTAATGGGGTCTTAACGGACCCCTTTACAGTGGATCGAGGTGTGAAGCAGGGCTGTCCTCTCAGTCCTGCTTTGTACATTTTAACCATAAAGCCACTTTTAACAATGATTAACTCTGAAGGGCTTATTTCAGGTACAAGGATAGGGCTCATTCCCAAGATATCAGCTCTCGCTGATGCAGATGATAGCACTGTTATCACAAACAGAAGGAGTTTGGATTGGAATGGAGAGTAATAAACAAAATATAAATGTTAAAGTTAAGCAGGAAATCAAAATTTTGGGCTTAACTTTCTGTCATAGAGATAGTAGTGAGAGAAACTGGCAGAGTAAGCTATGTGAAGTCAATGAGGAGGTTAAAAAATGGGAAAACAAAGATATGAACTATAAAACAAGAGTTAACATGATAAAAACCTTCATTCTGTTCAAACTCCTCTTCCTTGCCAACATCTTCCCTCCATCAAATAATATGATCATTAAATTAAATAAACAATGTGTTAACTTAGTCTGGGGTACAACCAGGAAGGCTACAAAAAGAGAATTATTGTATAAAAGCAGAGAATATGGGGGGTTGGGGGCTGTAGAGCTGGGAAGTAGACTCCTTATTGCCTTCATGAAGAACGTGTTCCACCGCCATTTCCAGGAACGCTCTCTGGGTCGGTGATCTTTCCATGTGGAGGAAAAGAAGAGGCCGAGCCAGACGAGGCCCAGACTATAAGATTAATGTATGGAGATTTTACCCACCAATACCAACATTTAAAGATTGACTGGAAAGACTGGCCAAGTAAAGTGATTTTTAATAAAAGTAATAATTATAACTAGAAAACGGCAAGCGGTTATGTCGGGCCCTCACAGTATGTCGTGGTCGGGTATCAGATGGGGATGGCGATGCAAGAAGGGGGCAATAAACGTCAAGCGATTTGGCCAATACACAAAGGCGTTATGTCCATTCGATGGTTCAATGTGGAAATCGTTCCAAAATGAAGAGTTGAAACAAAATGGCCGACTTCCTGTTTGGAATAGACAGTTGGTGCAAGAGACTTTTTTGTGCGTCTGGTCAAGTTACACGTGTGTACTGATTTTCGTGTTCCAACTCCATAAAAACCCCTATGAGGAGGGGTTTTTGAAAATTTCAAGGGGGCGCTATGGGGCCATTTTGCCCTGCCCATTAGTGTGGGACCACATCAGATGTTAGAGGTCGACACCCTCGACCTGTGTATCAACTTTCATGATGATACGAGTTTATTAAAGCCATCAAAAAGCCAAAAAATGGTCACTTGCTATTACTTCACTGGGGGCGCCATGAGTAAGGCATGACATTAATATATTAGCACGTTCACGGCTGAGTGCCTGTCATGCTCAGAAAATTTGAGGCTTCGGATAGAGTATGTGAACGTGAGACTCGTTTGAATTTAGACGGCGACTGGGCCAAAGTTTCTCGAGCCCTACCGGCCACGCCCTTTGACCTAATACGAGCACAACTTTGCTCAGTTAGGTCTGGAGATCAATTGTACCAAATTTCAAGTCGATCGGACTAAATCCCTAGGACAAGTTCATTTTCATCAGAAAATCTGAAATTCAAAATGGCCGACTTCCTGTTTGGAGTAGACAATTGGTGCAAGAGACTTTTTGTGCGTCTGCTCTACTTGCACATGTGTACCGATTTTCATGTTCCAACTCCATAAAAACCCTATGGGGAGGGTTTTTGAAAGTTTCAAGGGGCGCTATGGAGCCATTTTGACCGCTTATGGACGTGGCCCCCATCAGATGTTAGAGGTCGTCACCCTTGACCTGTGAATCAAATTTCATGATGATACGACTTTTTAAAGCCATCAAAAGCCAAACGATTTTCTTGGCTTAAAAATCGGAAGACGCAGCGTCGCCATACAGACGCCGTTTATTGTACCTTCACGGTGTTCGTAATGTAGCTTCACCAATGTGTTGTCGATGTTTTAGAAGTGGAATGAAGTCGATGGGGTAAACTATGTCATATCAGAACATGTAAACGTAAAGGGTTGCGCTGTGGAGGCAATTTGCCACGCCCCGGGCGGGGACCACATCAGTTAGAGGACGCCAGCCTTGACCTGTGTATCAATTTTCATGATGATATGACTTTATTTAAGCCGTCAAAAAGCCAAACGTATTTTCTCGAAAAATTGTCAAAACTTGCCGCGCCGCCACATGGACGCCGTTAGCCGTAGCCTCACAGCGCTCGACTGTAGCTTCACTGAGTTGTTATTTATGTTTTAGAAGTGTAATGAAGTTGATGGAGTAAATTATGTGAAATCGGTAAAAGGAAAAAGTAAGAACAGGTCACTTCCTGTTACCACCGGGGGGCGCTACGAGTAAGGCTTGATATGAATACATCACAACGTTCAGGGCCGCGTCCCCGTCATGCTCAGAAAATTTGAAGTTGCTAGGATCCACTATGTGAAAGTGAGAGCCGTTTGAATTTTGACGAATTCGCCAAAGTTTGTCGAGCCCTGGCGACTACGCCCTTTGACCTAATTACGTGCAGAGCACAACTTTTGCTCTGCTAGGTCTGGAGATGAAGTGTACCAAATTTCAAGTTGATCGGACGAAATCCCTAGGACGAGTTCATTTTCGTCAGAAAATAGAAAATTCAAAATGGCCGACTTCCTTTTGGAATTTCAACTTCCTGCCAAGAGACAAATTTGTTTGTACATGTATGCTTAACATCTCTACCAATTGTCGTTGAGGTACGACAAAGTTGGCGAATTTCCCTATGGGATTTTTTTGACTTTGTAGGGGGCGCTACTCAGCCATTTCGCAAGCGCCGTGTGCGATTACCCCAAAATATCGAATTTTGGATCGGGCATGCAGGAATGTGCAAAGTTACACAACTTTTTAACATTGGGAAAGGGGCGAAATTTGGGAAAACAATAGGTCCCTATGGACCTATTTCACAGTCCGCTCAGGCCCTAAATATGGTGGAGAGATAACGTATAAATGTTTAACTGACAGTGAAGGTATAGATGTTTTAAAATATGAAAATACAAAAATCTCCCCAGAGAGCGCTCGGGATGTTCGTTGGCTCACCTCTGTCAACAGATTAGCTGTAAGAGCTGTTGTGTCATGGAGTTGTTATGTTACAACTAAAACCTGTCCCATGATTTACTGTAATGAAGATGAGACGCAGCAACACCTTCTTATGGACTGTTACCGAGCTCAGGAGGTCTGGTCCCAGCTGCAGGGTCTCGGCCTGGCACCTGAAGTCAGTTATAAATCAGTAATGTACGGAATATTAAACAAACAAATGAGAACTTTTTCAACTGATTATTAGTATTGTATGTGATAAACTGTGGATAACAAGGTGCATTATGGTCCTGAAACAGACAGTGATGGACAGCGATACCGTGGTAGAAACACGTTTTAACTGACTTGAGAAGGAGGAGAACTCTAGATAAGATCCAGTCCCTCCCTGGAATAAACTCAACCTTTAACCCCTGCTACCACTCTGGATTTTGTTTTTTCAAAATGGACTAATTTTAAATTTTCTAATTAATGAATGGCAGTGATGTTGATGTTATGTAACTCGTGGCACAAGTGTCGTGTTCATTGTATATTGTAACTGTATACTGTAATTGATGCACTTCTATTAATAAATTTGTACTTAAAAAAGAAAGAGGAGTAAGGACCACAATATTGAATAGTCAATGAGGAAAGAATGGATGCACCCAGGAGCCTCCCGTGGTTGATTGAAGAAGCGTTGTCATTAAAATATATTTTAATGACAAACAAAATGTTAATTGAACACAATAATTCAACAAAAATTGTTTTTTTCTATTTGTACCATGGATGTGACTTTTAAATTTTAAATCTGCTGTGAAAATGCAATTTCTCACGTTCAAGGCCCAATTCAGTGTCCACCTCTCCAGGTAACGTCAGCAGAGAGCGCCCCTTCTGGTAGGAGCAGGGGTTAGCGATGCTGATTTCAGGTTCCACAGGTAGGTCTGGACCAAGAGAGCCGTCCAGCTTCTCTTTGCTTGGAGCATCATGCTCTGTTACTTCTCTGAATCTGCACAGAAAGAGGAAGAAGAAGAGAAACAGCCTCCCCATTACCTGCCAGGCCCTGCTGGTGCTTCATCGGCAGGTGCTGGAGCCAATCTGCACCTTGTAGCGTGAATCCATTCTGCTCTTCCTTTGACCTTTACAGCTGTACTTGTAGTCAGTAGCACCTGGTCCGGGCCTTTCCACCTGAGTCAATGACACCTTTTCAAGAGATTTGATTAGCACAGAATCACCTTCCTTAAAGGAATGAATCGGCTCCCCTGAGGGTTTGGGGAGCCTGTCAGACACTTGAAAATGATACTTTCTCAAAACTTCAGTTAGTTGTTTCACATAATCAACCATGAACTCATCCATCCAAAGCAGTGAGGCTTTATGTGGTGCCAAAGGGGACTTGCAACCGTGGATATTGATCTCTCTATCAATAGCTCATGAGGGCTTAGATCTGTTGTTGCACTTGGTGCACTTCAAATGGAATACAACACAATAGGCAGCAGCGTCAGGCCATTTTAGCCCTGTCGTCGCCACCAATTTGGTCAACCTCTCTTTAACAGTGGCATTCATTCTTTCAACTTGACCTGAGCTCTGTGGACGATAAGGAACATGCAGCTGCCACCTAAACCCTAAGATCTCTGACAAGTCTTGAGTGATCTTTGGGACATAAGCAGGGCCTCTGTCTATTCCTTGTGGCATACCAAACCTGGGAATCACATCTTTTAACAGACACTTAACTGTTCTAGCGTCCTCTTTTCTTTTTACGAAACCCTCCACCCACTTTGAGAATTGATCAGTTATCACTAACAGATACTTTTAGGCAATATGACCTAAAATTTATATCATGGTATAATTTGAATCATAGACGGTAGACGGTATATATATCATAGTATACTTTGGTATGTAAATTACAACACAACAGTTTCTTAATGGTTACCATAGCCCATGGTAAAAGCATTCAAGCAGGAAGTTGTTTTTTTAAACTACTAAATAACATAAAAGCCAATAATATTCCTTCAAGAAAATGTATTGTACAAAACTGTAATTGTGGAAAACATAAAACAAGTAACTTCACACTGACATAACAGTTGTAGCCTACTGCCTTCAGTATTAGCCTTACACAAAGTCCACTAGCTTAATACTAACACATAATGGAAAACGCCATAGACAGGCTAACGGAAATTAGCATCACGACCACAGTCATTTTAACTTGTTAATCACATGGCTATATTCAACACAAACAGTGTAGCAGCACACATGACAGCCAACAATACTCACAGACAGACTGCATATTCTCACTAATTCTGTAGAACAATGAAACCTTTGAGAGTTTAGCTGCTGCTTGTCTTCTACAGTTACTCCACACATCTTGCAAATAACTTTTTCTGCTCCACATCCAACTTTTTAAAGCCAGACCATGTCCAAATCACGGATGTAGCACTGTTTTTTTTTGCTTGCAGACATTTTCACCCTGAGACAGGTGCAATGACGTCTTTGACTGTAGGACGGTACTGTGCAAAGGTCGCGATGAGAACTGACATACCAACGCAGAAGAGGAAAGAGGCTTGTTTGGCTGCAGTATCAGTCAGTGCATTCCATTATGAAAAAGGATCATTTCCACCAGTGTGAGCAGCACACTTTACAATAACAAGCCTTGACGGAAGCAAAAAACATCTAACAGGTCATCCACCAAAGTGTGATGTTGAAGAGGCCTTCCAGAGGACGACATAAAACCATAGCGTAACACCGAAAGCATATCATGAATCTGTATAAATTGTAGCAACTTTACCATTAGTCCATGCACATCAGATCATTAGTAATAATAAATATAACACCATGAACCAAATATATCAGAAGATGTTTCACTTCAGCAAGCAACACACCCTAATCAATCACCTTTTTTAAATCCTCTTCACCATCTACACACTGTATGAAAAGATACACCATATCTAATGAGGGGACAGATTACAAGCAATATTGTTTATTAAGTTTCACAAGGTTTGGTATTAAGTAAATATTATTCAAATGAGGCCCTTAATAGTTATCCATGTAATATGAGTAGATTCAAATAGACAACGGTACAGAATTAATTATAACCTAAACAAAAATATTGAGTTGATTTTTAAAAGATGAACTCCCTAATGTGTAAATAATATTAATAAAAATGAATTTAATTCTATGGTCCATAATTGTGTAGTAATCATCTAATTTGAATTTTATCAATGCACTGAATTTAATCTTTTGATGAATAACCAGCCTGTGGTCCAGAAAGTACAGAACTTAAGAAATACTGAAATGAGAATTTGATTAACTATTCGTTTTGTGCTTTAGACACATTGTTGCACATCCGTGTACACTGCAACCACAGTCTCATTTCAAACCAGAAGAAAGCATCAAAGCATGAACTGTATCAAAATAGAGCTGAAGTCAAGAAACGTTACAGCCACCTCACCGATGGTGGAACTGTAAAAGAGCAAAAACATGACAACGAACTCCATAAACTGCCATGTTCAAAACAGGAGCATTAAAACACAAAGTAATATCTGCATTTACAAAGGTCAATCAGCTAGCTTAACAAACTAACTGCAAATAATATAGGGCAGGGGCATGATGGGAATTGCAGGCATAATTTTTTTTTAAAAATCACTTCAATTAAAATCTGCCTGTTTATATTAATTTCAATCAACTCAATGTTCTCTCTATTTGTGATTTTATAAATATAATGCTTATGTTTTATTTTTTATTATTAACTACAATGGGTGCATTGTATTTGAAATTTAATTAAATAGTTGTCTCAAAATCAAAAACACAATCATATTGAATGTATTTTACCTAATACATTAATTCAAATCTACATGAGCACAGAATCATTTCTTACAGTGAAGTGACCCTGTGACCATGATGCCCTCCGCCTAGCTGACTATCTACCTGTGACCACACAGGCATGCAAGGTCTCATATCATGTATAAACGTGTTATTTGCTCAGATGTACGGTATGTGTGCAAAAATATGTATTACCACATGACTTCAATGACAGGTTGACCTCTCCTTCTGCTGTTTGGAGAATTAAATCACTTTAGACAAACTGACAAACAACAAAAAGTCTTCAATATATGTGATACTTCTGCCCCAAAGGTCTCCAATTAAAATTTTCCAGCAGCAGTGGTCAGAAATCACACTGACAGCAACTCTGTCAGCACTGCTATGTAACTCATAACAGTCTTAATACACACCCGCTGACAGCAACTCTGTCAGCACTGTTATGTAACTCATAACAGTCTTAATACACACCCACTGACAGCAACTCTGTCAGCACTGTTATGTAACTCATAACAGTCTTAATACACACCCACTGACAGCAACTTCTGGTCAGCACTGTTATGTAACTCATAACAGTCTTAATACACACCCACTGACAGCAACTCTGTCAGCACTGTTATGTAACTCATAACAGTCTTAATACACACCCACTGACAGCAACTCTGTCAGCACTGTTATGTAACTCATAACAGTCTTAATACACACCCGCTGACAGCAACTCTGTCAGCACTGTTATGTAACTCATAACAGTCTTAATACACACCCGCTGACAGCAACTCTGTCAGCACTGTTATGTAACTCATAACAGTCTTAATACACACCCGCTGACAGCAACTCTGTCAGCACTGTTATGTAACTCATAACAGTCTTAATACACACCCGCTGACAGCAACTCTGTCAGCACTGTTATGTAACTCATAACAGTCTTAATACACACCCACTGACAGCAACTCTGTCAGCACTGTTATGTAACTCATAACAGTCTTAATACACACCCGCTGACAGCAACTCTGTCAGCACTGTTATGTAACTCATAACAGTCTTAATACACACCCGCTGACAGCAACTCTGTCAGCACTGTTATGTAACTCATAACAGTCTTAATACACACCCGCTGACAGCAACTTTGTCAGCACTGTTATGTAACTCATAACAGTCTTAATACACACCCGCTGACAGCAACTCTGTCAGCACTGTTATGTAACTCATAACAGTCTTAATACACACCCACTGACAGCAACTCTGTCAGCACTGTTATGTAACTCATAACAGTCTTAATACACACCCGCTGACAGCAACTCTGTCAGCACTGTTATGTAACTCATAACAGTCTTAATACACACCCGCTGACAGCAACTCTGTCAGCACTGTCATGTAACTCATAACAGTCTTATGACCCCCAAGGACAACATCCATAGGGGGTCCGCACAGGGGCCCCCGTTCTTGGCTTGAGCGAAAATGGCCTCCAGGGCCCTACCCCAGGAACGTCTTCCCTCTGGTTCAAGCCTCACGTAGGTCTGCCTGTGTCAAGCACAGCCTAAACTAGCTCACCCCCCGGTCACAGCATCAATATGCAACACAACAGAAAAGAAAAACACCACATAACACTACGCAAGCTACACACCCTTGACCACTCTGCTCTTCTTTATACCAATTATTTTATCAATAAAAAATCACTCTCTTGACTTTCAACATTTTCCATACATTTCTTTTGATTTCATCAAAGGCAGACATGGTAAGGCATAAAAAAATTGCACTTACCAGTCTTTGTTCTGTTGAAATCCTGTTCGTGACGCCAGCTTGTCATGGAAAATATTGAATAGTCAATGATGAAAGAATGGATGCACCCAGGAGCCTCCTGTGGTTGATTAAAGAAGTAACATTTATTGAAGATTCTGATATGTCAGGAGGAATATGAACTTTGTCGTGGACAACCGTACAGCTGCCAGAGTCCGCCACATATTCCTACCTTCCCCTATGGTGCTCAGCCTTATAAAGTAACACCCAGTTAAGTACAAGTATATTACCTTACATTACTCTTGAGTAGCGTTACAGTCAGGGCATGCTCATTCTAAGCTCTGAACTAACAGTGGCGCCTGTTGTCTTGCTGACGCTCAGCCATCGGCCTTATCAAAGGACCAACGCTGACAGACTCCTCTGACCTTGGTTACCTAGTCAACTCAGAGATAACTAGCCATCTGTTTTCCTTGAGACACTGTGCTTCAACCCTGCATTCTGGAGCAACAGTTTAAAGATTTAATGTTGTAAAAAAAGGACACTAGCCAACCCTAGGAACTCCTAAATTTAGAAAAAATCCATAACAAGTCACACCTGTATCACGGCCTGCTGTTCATTTTATTTCACTGCACCTTACTGTTTATTTGTTTATTTATTTGCACCTTTATAGTCAAACCCGTATCACATCCTACTGTTCATTTTATTTCACTGCACCTTACTGTTTATTTGTTTATTTATTTGAACTGTTATAGTCACACCTGTATCATATCCTACTGTTCATTTTATTTCACCGCACCTTGCTGTTTATTTGTTTATTTATTTGAACTATTATAGTCATACCTGTATCATATCCTACTGTTCATTTTATTTCACTGCACCTTACTGTTTATTTGTTTATTTGAACTATTATAGTCACACCTGTATCACGGACTACTGTTAATTTTATTTCACTTCACCTTGCTGTTTATTTGTTTATTTATTTGAACTATTATAGTCATACTTGTATGATATCCTGCTGTTCATTTTATTTCACTGCACTTGAATGTTTATGTGTTTATTTATTTGAACTATTATAGTCACACCTGTATCACATCCTACTGTTCATTTTTATTTCACGGCACCCTATTGTTTATTTGTTTATTCATTTGAACTGTTATAATCATACCTGTATCATGTCCTACTGTTCATTTTATTTCACGGCACCTTACTGTTTATTTGTTTATTTATTTGAACTGTTATAGTCATACCTGTATCATGTCCTACTGTTCATTTTATTTCACTGCACCTTACTGTTTATTTGTTTATTTATTTGAACTATTATAGTCACACCTGTATCACATCCTATTGTTCATTTTATTTCACTGCACCTTGCTGTTTATTTGTTTATTTATTTATTTGAACTATTATAGTCATACCTGTATCACGCCCAACTGTTAATTTTATTTAACTGCACCTTACTGTTTATTTGTTTATTTATTTGATCTGGTATAGTCATACCTGTATCATATCCTACTGTTCATTTTATTTCACTGCACCTTACTGTTTATTTGTTTATTTATTTGAACTATTATAGTCACACCTGTATCACGGACTACTGTTAATTTTATTTCACTGCACCTTGCTGTTTATTTGTTTGTTTATTTATTTGAACTATTATAGTCACACCTGTATCACATCCTACTGTTCATTTTTATTTCACCACACCTTACTGTTTATTTGTTTGTTTATTTGAACTATTATAGTCATACCTGTATCATATCCTACTGTTCATTTTATTTCACCGCACCTCACTGTTTATTTGTTTATTTATTTGAACTATTATAGTCACACCTGTATCATATCCTACAGTTAATTTTTTTCATTGTTTATTTGTTTATTTATTTGAACCATTATAGTCACACCTGTATCATATCCTACTGTTCATTTTATTTCACTGCACCTTACTGTTTATTTGTTTATTTATTTGAACTATTATAGTCAAACCTGTATCATATCCTACTGTTCATTTTATTTCACTGTTTATTTGTTTATTTATTTGAACTATTATAGTCACACCTGTATCATATCCTACTGTTCATTTTATTTCACTGCACCTTACTGTTTATTTGTTTATTTATTTGAACTATTATTGTCACACCTGTATCATATCCTACTGTTCATTTTATTTCACTGTTTATTTGTTTATTTATTTGAACTATTATAGTCACACCAGTATCACATCCTACTGTTCATTTTATTTCACCGCACTTTACTGTTTATTTGTTTATTTATTTGAACTATTATAGTCATACCTGTATCATATCCTACTGTTCATTTTATTTCACCGCACCTTACTGTTTATTTGTTTATTTATTTGAACTATTATAGTCACACCTGTATCATATCCTGCTGTTCATTTTATTTCACTGTTTATTTGTTTATTTATTTGAACTATTATAGTCACACCTGTATCATATCCTACTGTTCATTTTATTTCACTGCACTTTACTGTTTATTTGTTTATTTATTTGAAGTATTATAGCCATAAGTGTGTCATATCCTGCTGTTTATTTTATTTCACCGCACCTTACTGTTTATTTGTTTATTTATTTGAACTATTATAGTCACACCTGTATCATATCCTACTGTTCATTTTATTTCACTGTTTATTTGTTTATTTATTTGAACTATTATAGTCACACCTGTATCATATCCTACTGTTCATTTTATTTCACCGCACCTTACTGTTTATTTGTTTATTTATTTGAACTATTATAGTCACACCTGTATCATATCCTACTGTTCATTTTATTTTACTGCACTTCACTGTTTATTTGTTTATTTATTTGAAGTATTATAGCCATAAGTGTATCATATCCTGCTGTTCATTTTATTTCACTGCACCTTACTGTTTACTTGTTTATTTATTTGAACTGTTAAAATCACACCTGTATCATATCCTACTGTTCAATTTATTTCACTGTTTATTTGTTTATTTATTTGAACTATTATAGTCACACCAGTATCACATCCTACTGTTCATTTTATGTCACCGCACCTTGCTGTTTATTTGTTTATTTCTTTGAACTATTATAGTCACACCTGTATCATATCCTACTGTTCATTTTATTTCACTTCACCTTACTGTTTATTTGTTTATTTATTTGAACCATTATAGTCACACCTGTATCATATCCTACTGTTCATTTTATTTCACTGTTTATTTGTTTATTTATTTGAACTATTATAGTCACACCTGTATCACATCCTACTGTTCATTTTATTTCACTGTTTATTTGTTTATTTATTTGAACTATTATAGTCACACCTGTATCATATCCCACTGTTAATTTTGTTTCACTGTTTATTTGTTTATTTATTTGAACTATTATAGTCACACCTGTATCATATCCTACTGTTCAATTTATTTGTATCATATCCTATTGTTCATTTTATTTCACTGTTTATTTCTTTATTTCTTTGAACTATTATAGTCACACCTGTATCATATCCTACTGTTTATTTTATTTCACTGCACCTTACTGTTTATTTGTTTATTTATTTGAACTATTATAGTCACACCTGTATCATATCCTACTGTTCATTTTATTTCACTGTTTATTTCTTTATTTATTTGAACTATTATAGTCACACCTGTATCACATCCTACTGTTCATTTTATTTCACTGCACCTTACTGTTTATTTGTTTATTTATTTGAACTATTATAGTCACACCTGTATCACATCCTACTGTTCATTTTATTTCACTGCACCTTACTGTTTATTTGTTTATTTATTTGAACTATTATAGTCACACCTGTATCATATCCTACTGTTCATTTTATTTCACTGTTTATTTCTTTATTTATTTGAACTATTATAGTCACGCCTGTATCATATCCTATTGTTCATTTTATTTCACTGCACCTTACTGTTTATTTGTTTATTTCTTTGAACTATTATAGTCACACCTGTATCATATCCTACTGTTCATTTTATTTCACTGTTTATTTGTTTATTTCTTTGGACTATTATAGTCACACCTGTATCATATCCTACTGTTTATTTTATTTCACTGTTTATTTCTTTATTTCTTTGAACTATTATAGTCACACCTGTATCATATCCTACTGTTTATTTTATTTCACTGCACCTTACTGTTTATTTGTTTATTTATTTGAACTATTATAGTCACACCTGTATCATATCCTACTGTTCATTTTATTTCACTGTTTATTTGTTTATTTATTTGAACTATTATAGTCACGCCTGTATCATATCCTATTGTTCATTTTATTTCACTGTTTATTTCTTTATTTCTTTGAACTATTATAGTCACACCTGTATCATATCCTACTGTTTATTTTATTTCACTGCACCTTACTGTTTATTTGTTTATTTATTTGAACTATTATAGTCACACCTGTATCATATCCTACTGTTCATTTTATTTCACTGTTTATTTGTTTATTTCTTTGGACTATTATAGTCACACCTGTATCATATCCTACTGTTCATTTTATTTCACTGCACCTTACTGTTTATTTGTTTATTTCTTTGAACTATTATAGTCACACCTGTATCATATCCTACTGTTCATTTTATTTCACTTCACCTTACTGTTTATTTGTTTATTTATTTGAACCATTATAGTCACACCTGTATCATATCCTACTGTTCATTTTATTTCACCGCACCTTACTGTTTATTTGTTTATTTGTTTGAACTATTATAGTCACACCTGTATCATATCCTACTGTTCATTTTATTTTACTGCACTTCACTGTTTATTTGTTTATTTATTTGAAGTATTATAGCCATAAGTGTATCATATCCTGCTGTTCATTTTATTTCACTGCACCTTACTGTTTACTTGTTTATTTATTTGAACTGTTAAAATCACACCTGTATCATATCCTACTGTTCAATTTATTTCACTGTTTATTTGTTTATTTGTTTGAACTATTATAGTCACACCTGTATCATATCCTACTGTTCATTTTATTTCACTGCACCTTACTGTTTACTTGTTTATTTATTTGAACTGTTAAAATCACACCTGTATCATATCCTACTGTTCATTTTATTTCACTGTTTATTTGTTTATTTATTTGAACTATTATAGTCACACCTGTATCACATCCTACTGTTCATTTTATGTCACCGCACCTTACTGTTTATTTGTTTATTTCTTTGAACTATTATAGTCACACCTGTATCATATCCTACTGTTCATTTTATTTCACTTCACCTTACTGTTTATTTGTTTATTTATTTGAACCATTATAGTCACACCTGTATCATATCCTACTGTTCATTTTATTTCACTGTTTATTTGTTTATTTATTGGAACTATTATAGTCACACCTGTATCACATCCTACTGTTCATTTTATTTCACTGTTTATTTGTTTATTTATTTGAACTATTATAGTCACACCTGTATCATATCCCACTGTTAATTTTGTTTCACTGTTTATTTATTTGAACTATTATAGTCACACCTGTATCATATCCTACTGTTCATTTTATTTCACTGCACCTTACTGTTTATTTGTTTATTTATTTGAACTATTATAGTCACACCTGTATCACATCCTACTGTTCATTTTATTTCACTGCACCTTACTGTTTATTTGTTTATTTATTTGAACTATTATAGTCACACCTGTATCATATCCTACTGTTCATTTTATTTTACTGCACTTCACTGTTTATTTGTTTATTTATTTGAAGTATTATAGCCATAAGTGTATCATATCCTGCTGTTCATTTTATTTCACTGCACCTTACTGTTTACTTGTTTATTTATTTGAACTGTTAAAATCACACCTGTATCATATCCTACTGTTCAATTTATTTCACTGTTTATTTGTTTATTTATTTGAACTATTATAGTCACACCAGTATCACATCCTCTACTGTTCATTTTATGTCACCAAGACCTTACTGTTTATTTGTTTATTTCTTTGAACTATTATAGTCACACCTGTATCATATCCTACTGTTCATTTTATTTCACTTCACCTTACTGTTTATTTGTTTATTTATTTGAACCATTATAGTCACACCTGTATCATATCCTACTGTTCATTTTATTTCACTGTTTATTTGTTTATTTATTTGAACTATTATAGTCACACCTGTATCATATCCCACTGTTAATTTTGTTTCACTGTTTATTTGTTTATTTATTTGAACTATTATAGTCACACCTGTATCATATCCTACTGTTCATTTTATTTCACTGCACCTTACTGTTTATTTGTTTATTTATTTGAACTATTATAGTCACACCTGTATCACATCCTACTGTTCATTTTATTTCACTGCACCTTACTGTTTATTTGTTTATTTATTTGAACTATTATAGTCACACCTGTATCATATCCTACTGTTCATTTTATTTCACTGTTTATTTGTTTATTTATTTGAACTATTATAGTCACACCTGTATCATATCCTACTGTTCATTTTATTTCACTGTTTATTTCTTTATTTATTTGAACTATTATAGTCACACCTGTATCATATCCTACTGTTCATTTTATTTCACTGTTTATTTCTTTATTTATTTGAACTATTATAGTCACGCCTGTATCATATCCTATTGTTCATTTTATTTCACTGTTTATTTCTTTATTTCTTTGAACTATTATAGTCACACCTGTATCATATCCTACTGTTCATTTTATTTCACTGCACCTTACTGTTTATTTGTTTATTTCTTTGAACTATTATAGTCACACCTGTATCATATCCTACTGTTCATTTTATTTCACTGTTTATTTGTTTATTTATTTGAACTATTATAGTCACACCTGTATCACATCCTACTGTTCATTTTATTTCACTGTTTATTTGTTTATTTATTTGAACTATTATAGTCACACCTGTATCATATCCCACTGTTAATTTTGTTTC
>JAQQSB010002280.1:0-24074 GCA_029721515.1 Synanceia verrucosa
GACCAGTGAAAACTCCTCGCCTTGTTCCTAGTCAACTTAGAGATAACTAGCCATCTGTTTTCCCGAACACTGTGTTCCCCTGCATTCTGGAGCAACACTTTAAAGATTTATGCTGTAAAAAAGGGCACTAGCCAACCCCAGGGAAATCCAATTTGAAAAAAAACCCTAACAAGTCACACCTGTATCATATCCTATTGTTATGTTATTTCACTGCACCTTACTGTTTATTTGTTTTTATTTGAACTATTATAGTCATACCTGTATCACATCCACTGTTCATTTTATTTCACTGTTTATTTGTTTATTTATTTGAACTATTATAGTCACACCTGTATCACATTTCTGTTCATTTTTCCTGCACCTTACTGTTTATTTGTTTATTTATTTGAACTGTTATCGTCTCCTTATCACATCCCCTGTTCATTTTTTTTTCACTGCACCTTACTGTTTGTTTGTTTATTTATTTGAACTATTAGTCATACCTGTATCACATCCTACTGTTCATTTTATTTGCTGTTTATTTGTTGATTTATTTGAACTTATAGTCACACCATCATATCCACTGTTCATTTTTTCACTGCACTTTTCTGTTTATTTGTTTGTTTATTTATTTGAACTATTATAGTCACACCTGTATAAATCCTACTGTTCATTTTTTTTCCCTGTTTTTTGTTTATTTTTTTGAACTATTATAGTCACACCTGTATCATATCCTACTGTTCTTTTTATTTCACTGTTTATTTTTTTTATTTATTTGAACTATTAAAATCACCTTTTTTATACCCTATTGTTCATTTTATTTCATTTTATTTGTTTATTTTTTGAACTTTTTGTAGTCCCCTGTATCTTTCCTACTGTTCATTTTATTTCACTGCCCCTTTTCTTTTTTATTTGTTTATTTAGTTGAACTGGAAGTCACCTGTTCCATCCTACTGTTCATTTTTATTTCACTGTTTATTTTTTTTTATTTATTTGAACTATTATAGTCACACCTGTACCCATATCCAATTTCATTTTTTTTTCCCAGTTTATTTGTTTATTTAAAACTATTATAGCCCTTCCCTGTATCATATCCTACTGTTCATTTTTTTTTCCCACTGCCCTTACTGTTTATTTTTTTTTAAGTTGAACTGTTATAGTCAACCATTATATCCCCCTTTCATTTATTTCATTTTCCCCTTGCTGTTTATTTGTTTATTTATTTGAACTATTTTTTGTCACACCTGTATAAATCCTGCTGTTCTTTTTTATTTCCCTGCACCTTACTGTTTATTTGTTTATTTAGTTAACGATAGTCATCCTGTATTTTTCCTTTGTTCATTTTATTTCCCACCTTACTGTTTATTTGTTTTTATTTGAACTATTTTGTCACACCTGTATCCCCCTGCTGTTCATTTTTTTTTCCCATATTATTGTTTTTTGTTTTTTAAAACTTTATAGTCACACCTGTATAAATCCTACTGTTCATTTTATTTCACTCCACCTTACTTTTTAAATTTGTTTTTTTTTTGAACAATTATTGTCACACGTTTATCATATCCTACTGTTCTTTTTTATTTCCTTTTTATTTGTTTATTTATTTGAATTTTATAGTCACACCTGTATAAATCCTACTGTTCATTTATTTCACTGTTTATTTGTTTTTTTAAATTTGAACTTTTAAAGTCACCTGTACCCACATCCTACTGTTCTTTTTTATTTCACTGCACCTTACTGTTTATTTTTTTTATTTATTTAAAACTTTAAGTCACACCTGTATAAATCCTACTCTCATTTTTTTCTCCCCTTACTGTTTATTTTTTATTTATTTGAACTGTTATAGTCACACCTGTATCACATCCTACTGTTCTTTTTTATTTCTGCACCTTACTTTTTTTTTTGTTTATTTATTTGAACTATTATAGTCACACCTGTATCCATCCTCTGTTTTTTTTAAGCCTTACTGTTTTTTTGTTTATTTTTTTGAACTTTATAGTCACCCTGTATCACATCCTACTGTTCTTTTTTTTTCCTCACCTTACTGTTTTTTTTTTATTTATTTGAACTATTATAGTCACCCTGTATCACATCCTACTGTTCATTTTTTTTCCTGCACCTTTTTTTTTTTTGTTTTATTTGAACAAATTATAGTCACACCTGTATCTTTCCCTACTGTTCTTTTTATTTCTGCACCTTACTGTTTTTTGTTTATTTATTTAAACAAAAGTCACACCCTTATACATCCTACTGTTCATTTTATTTCACTGCACCTTACTGTTTATTTGTTTTTTTTATTTGAACTATTATAGTCACACCTGTATCATATCCTCTGTTCATTTTTTTTCCTGTTTATTTGTTTATTTATTTGAACTATTATAGTCCCCCTGTATCATATCCTACTGTTCATTTTATTTCCTGCCTTACTGTTTATTTGTTTTTTTTATTTGAACTTTTAAAGTCACACCTGTATCATATCCTACTTTTCTTTTTTATTTCACTGCACCTTCCCTTTTTTTTGTTTATTTATTTGAGCTATTATAGTCACACCTGTATCACATCCTACTGTTCATTTTATTTCACTGTTTTTTTGTTTATTTATTTGAACTATTTTTTCACACCTGTATAAATCCTACTGTTCATTTTTTTTCCCTGCACCTTACTGTTTATTTGTTTTTTTTTAAAACTATTATAGTCACACCTGTATCACATCCTCTTTTCATTTTTTTCCTGTTTATTTGTTTATTTATTTGAACTTTTTTTTGTCACCCCCCTTTTCCACCCTCTGTTTTTTTTTCCTTTCACCTTACTGTTTATTTGTTTATTTTTTTTGAACTGTTATAGTCCCCTTTTGTTTTTCCTACTGTTCATTTTATTTCCCCCTGCCCTTTTTTATTTGTTTTTTTATTTAAAACCATTTAGTCACACCTGTATCATATCCTACTGTTCATTTTATTTCCTCCACCTTACTGTTTATTTGTTTATTTATTTGAACTGTTATTTTTTCACACCTGTATCACACCCTACTTTTCATTTTATTTCCTGCCCCTTTTTTATTTGTTTATTTATTTGAACTTTTAAGTCATACCTGTATCACACCCCTACTGTTCATTTTATTTCCTGTTTATTTTTTTTATTTATTTGAACTATTATAGTCACACCTGTATACATCCTACTGTTCATTTTATTTCACTGTTTTTTGTTTTTTATTTGAACTTTTAAAGTCCCCCTGTACCCATTACTGTTCATTTTTTTCCCCCTGCACCTTACTGTTTTTTGTTTATTTTTTTTGAACTGTTATAGTCACACCTTATAAATCCTACTCTCATTTTATTTAACTGCACCTTACTGTTTTTTGTTTATTTTTTTTGAATTTTAAGTCACACCTGTATCACACCCTATTCATTTTTTAACTTTTTCTGTTTTTTGTTTTTTGTTTGAACTGTTATAGTCCATTCCATCCTCCCTTTCATTTTATTTCCTGCCCTTACTTTTTTATTTTTTTTATTTATTTGAACTTTTATAGTACACCTGTATCATACCCTTTGTTCTTTTTTATTTCCTGCCCTTACTGTTTATTTGTTTATTTATTTGAACTGTTATATCCCCCTGTTTTTTTTATCCTACTGTTCATTTTATTTCCTGCACCTTACTGTTTTTTTTTGTTTATTTATTTGAACCTTAAGTCCCCCTTTTTTCACATCCTACTGTTCATTTTTTTTCCCCACCTTACTGTTTTTTGTTTATTTATTTGAACTGTTATAGTCATCCTGTATATATCCTACTGTTCATTTTATTTCCCGCACCTTACTTTTTTTTAATCCCTGTTTTTCGGGGTTTCACTGACATGATGTCAGCTGGTCCTTCTGTGGCAGGACTGCAATGAAGTGGAAATTTTTTTTGGGGATTAAGTTCTTTTTCATCCCAAGAAAGGACTTTAATTTTAATTCATCTGCTCACTCTTCATTAACATTCTGGGAAATGAAATTGCATCATAACAAATGATTTTGGGGGTTAATATTTGTGTCATTCTAAAAATTTTTGGGCCCCAGGCTGTATTGAACAGCTTTTTCCCCTTAAAAACACCCTGTTGTTTTTCTGACTGAATCATGTTTCCATGCGTGCAAGTCTTTGGAAAACCCCATCCATACAACATAACAAACTTATGAAAAATCTGTGCTTTTCGGGCCCTGTTCACTTTTTTTTTTGAAAAATTTTGTATAGTCTAGTATAGAGTGGGACTTGAAAACAGGTTCTTGTTGAGAACCCGGTTCCTGTTTTCAATTCCTTGGAATTGTTCAGCAATTTCAGCTGCAGCCACCCCGCTAAAACCCCCGCCCCCTACAAACTACCCCTCGTTTTTCCGGGGGCCCGGGACAATTAAACTCGCCCTTCTCCCATGCAAATTGAGCTGTGGAAGGGGGAAAAGGGCCTTGAAACGAACAGTAAAGTTAATGCTCTGGTAATACATTTAGCTAGGATCATAGTAGCTACTATTGGGGTTTTGGACAGCTAAAAAAAAAGACTTGTGTCATCAATAGATGAGGTAAGTGTTTAAAATTTTTCACTTAAGTGCCAAAACATAAATCCCCAAAAAGGTTAGACAAGGCGATTTAATGCTGCATTAATGTTGTGTTGGAAATTGAGTTAAGTTGGAAAGTCGTTGTGTTGGGCGGAAAACAGGCTATTTTTTTATTCTGACAACATTGACTGGGAATATTTTCATTTATATCACTGAATCCGATTTAATAATTCCGACAACCATGGTTGTTGGTAGACCCAGGGTCTGAAATTAAATTCATTAAAAATTTCTGTTTGGGAGTAACTCCGCCTCTGATTGGCTCTGCTGACCTTGATGTTTTGCCCAAACCCCTTGAACACCAGAATCAGCCCCCAGAGTAAAATAATTTCATAATTAATCCTTTATTTCTTTTAAAAATGTATAAAGAAAAAATTTTGATTTTAAAAAAGTTGGATGGGGAGCAGAAAAAGTTATTTAAGAAGAACAAAGAAAAGAAATTAAACTCTCAAAGGTTTCATTGTTCACAAATTAGTGAGAATATCAGTCTGTCTGTGATTGTTGGCTGTCTTGTGTGCTGCTACACTGTTTGTGTTGAATATAGCCATGGATTAAAAAGTTAAAATGATTTTTAGTCGTGATGCAAATTTTCCCCTTTAAACCTGTCTAGGCTTGTTAAGCTAGGGGAATTTTGTGTAAGGCTAATACTGAAGGCAGTAGGCTACAACTGTTATGTCAGTGTGAATTACTTTTTTTATTTTTTCCCTTTTTTGCACAATACATTTTTCTTCAAGAAATATTATTGATTTTTATGCTTTTAATATTTTAAAAAAAACAATTTCCCTGCTTGAATTTTTTACCCATGGGCTATGGTAGGGGGGGAATTAAAATTTTTTAAAATGATGTGATTCCCGGGTTTTTGGTATGCCACAAGGAATAGACAGGGGCCCCCTTTTTTCCCAAAAGATCCCCCAAGACTTGTCAGAATCGGGGGGTTTGGGTACCCTCATGGTTCCTTATCGTCCACAGAGCTCAGGTCAAGTTAAAAGAATAAATACTGTAAAAGAGAGGTTGGGGGCGACGGGGCCCTAAAATGGCCTGCCCGCGCTCCCCTATTGTTTTTGTATTCCATTTAAAACCCCAAAAAAAGATCTAAGCCCTCATATTTGATAGAGATCAATATCCCCGGTGCAAGCCCCCCTTTGGCACCCCCAAAAGCCTCACTCTTTGGACGGATGAGTTCATGGTTGATTATGGGGAAACAACTAACTGAATTTTTGAAAAAAGTATCATTTTAAAATTGTCTGACAGGCTCCCAAACCACCCAAGGAACTGATTCACCCCCAAGGAAGGTGATTCTGTGCTAATCAAATCTCTTGAAAAATTGTCATTGACTCAGGGGGAAAAGGCCCCCGGACCGGGTCTACTGACTGAATACAGCATGAAAAGGTAAAAAGGAAGGGGAAAGAATGGATTCACGCTACAAGGTCCCTTGGGCCTCCAGCACCTCCCCGATGAAGCAAGCAGGGCCTGGCAGGTAAGGGGAAAACTTTTTTCTCTTCTTCTTCCTCTTTCTGTGCAGATTGTCAAAAAAAGCTGGCAGCAGGTTATAATATGACTGTTGAAGTTAGTGACTCCTCCTCTACCAGCAGCACTAATGTCCCGATAAATTTTATATCTGTGTTCAATTTTTTTGGTCTTTTTTAAACTATACTAGCATTTTTTTTTATAGATACTGATGAGTGAAAAGGTGACCTCTTTGTTTGTGTTAAAATTATAATTTTTGTACCGTGCGATTACAGCTAAACCAGGATTGGTGTTATGATATTGTTATTTTGGGTTTTTTGTCTTTTTGGGATTGATTTGATTGTTTTTTCATTTTTTGCCTGTTTCTGACTGAAAAAAATAAAAAAAAAATAAAAAAATTTATAAAAAAAAAATAAAAGAAACTTCAACAGGTGATAAGCTTACAAAACCCTACGATGAAGATGGTTTCCCCCTCACGGTGCGTGCCCCATATTTTATGTTTAGTAACCTCTCCATGTTGGCCCCCCAGCTGTGAAAAAAAAGCACATGGGCTGAAGACCACCTCTTTTGTTCACCATTATATAATCACAATGTTTTTTTTTAAGTGTTCAGAGTAGTTTGTAATCTTTTTGTAATAAAGGGCCCCCTCTCAGATGCTAAGGTTACATTTTAAATGTCATAATTTGCATAGTTAATAGGGTAAATAAAAAGGGTACTGGTCACATTTAGACTGAAAAGTGATTTCCTTTTTATATTATTAACAGGTGTTTTTTTAAATTGACTTTGTTTTTTTAAAGGGGTATAAATTTTTTTACTTGATTCATGTTATTGGATGGCAAAAAAAGGGCCCAATTTATGATTTAATGTTACTGATATGTTTTAATGTTTCATCAAAATTAATATTCCTGTAATTTTTCGGGGTAAGGTCTGTTTCGCTCCCCTTTGGGGTTTGTCAAAAAATTTTAAAAAAAAGTAAACTTCTGTGTTTGGTTTGATCTTATGATCAAAAGGGGGGTTTTTTGGTTTCTAAAATTTAGGATTTCCCAAGGGTTGGCTAGTGTCCTTTTTTTACAGCATTAAATTTTTAAAACTGTTGCTCCAGAATGCAGGAGTTGAAACACAGTGTCTAAAGGGAAAAACCCAGAGGGTTAGTTATCTCTAAGTTGACTAGGTAACCAAAGGTCAGAGAGTCTGCCAGCGTTCCCCCTTTGATAAGGCCGTGGCTGAGCGCCCAGAAAGACAACGGGCCACTGTTGGTTCAGAGCTTAGAATGGGTTATTTAAACCCTACTCAGAGTAATGAAAGGTAATATATCCTTTTCTTTCCTCATTGACTATTCAATTTTTTCCCCACGACAGATATATACCCCCTTGAAATTAAAGGGCCAATGTGAAAAAACCCTAAAAAATTGTGACTTAAAAAGGAATCAACCAATATTCTTATATACTATCTGTTTATATCTCTATCCCCCCTAATTGTCCATCTATTTATTTTTTTATTTATCAGCATTTAGTTGGCAGTGAGCACAATGAATTAATGAATGGGGTGAAAACTAACTGCCCTCGTCCCCGAGCAGGGCAAACAGAAGGGGAAAGACACTTTTACCCCCACTGATTGAGAACATCAGTTAAACTCATAAAATTTTGGGGCATACCGAAAAGCGTCTCTATGCTCATCAAAACACGGGTGTAAATTCCCCCTGCAGCAGCATGCCCCCCTGAACGAAAAAAGGGCCACACACCTGTCTGCTGGCACACTTCATCGAATGGCTCCTCCCTCATTCTCCTCCCTTTGCAGATCCCCAACGCACAAATTATTAGTTTTATTATTATTTGATATTTATGGATTTTAAATTAAACCCCCGGCCCCTTTAAATAAAATTGGAAAAAAAGGGAAAAAGGAAAAAATATGCTGAATGCCTCCGAGCGTTCTCTGACTCAACACCTCCCTTGACTCTTGGTTTCTGAACCCAAAGGGGGTTTAACAGGTCATCAGTCTTTTGCTCTTCTTTGGGGAAAATGGGACCAAATCGGCGTTTTGTGCAAATTGTTGCAGGAACTTTGGTGAAAATTTTCCCCTTTTCCTGATATTTGTTTTTTTGATAAAGGTTGGCTTTTTTGGGGAAAAGGGGCGGGGAAAAGGCCCCATAAACATCTCTAAATTTCCATCCTTGTCAGTGTTGCCCTTTTTTGCCCCTCTGGAACTTTTTGACTCCCTAAATATTCGGGTTTGGGAACCGGGCATCTCCCTTGGCCATTTTCCCCTCCTTAGTTCCCCTTTTGCCTTAAAAAAAGGTTTGGGCCTCCCCTTTGACACCATTTTCCCCCAAAAATTTTGTCCCCTCTCTTTGGATGCTCGGGCCTCTTGTATGGCAGGACTGGAAGTCTCCTGGGTCACTTCTCCGGGGTGTGGCCCAACAGAAAAAAAATTGGGACTGATGAAACACAGTCCTCTAGGCTCATCCCGCTTCCCATGGGTTTTCTTTTACCAGATTTCAAATCCTTGAAGGGGTTGTTTGGAACCTAAAAAGAAAATTCACCGATTTACTCAGGCCCGCACCCGTGGGCCCTCTTCTTCCCCCTTTCTGTGGGAGAATCCCTATGAATCCTCCATGACCATCTGTTCCCCACTTTGATCTTCTTCTTCCTTTTTTTTTGTTTAATTCCCTTAAAATTTTGAAATTCCCCCAATTTCAGGCTTTTTCCCCACAAAATTTGTTCCCGAGTCTATTTTCAGTTTCTTGGGGGCCCTTTGGGGTGAAATCTTTGATTGGAACAAAAACCCCCAGAAACTGGTCTCTGACCAAACTTTGAGTGTGACTCTCCTTCCCCATCTCATCTTTCCCAAAAGGGGCCCAAAAAGGTTTCCAAAATTGGGAAAAATGGTTAACAAAATTTGGGTTTTCTCTGGTGGGGGGGCCCCATTATTTTTTTGCTCCTTTGCTGTTTCCCCCCTGCAGATTAAAAGTTTCCCCCACCCTTTTTTCTAAAAACCCGCCTTTTTTCACCCAGGCTCTTTTCCTCAAACCTTGGGGGTTTAGGGCTCTCCTTCATGTTTCTTTGTGGGCCTCCCCGGGGCTTCAGGGGGACAACCATGCTTATAAAGGGATGATTGGCCTGTCTTCTTCATAAAAAATCTGGATCCTCCCCGGGCCAGGAGTCCAGCATCTTGAATACCAATCTTTTTAAAACTGTTTCTGGGAAAAATTACTCCCCTTTTTTGGGCAGCGAGAAAAAAGGGCTCCCCTTTCTGCTTCTTGTTCCTTTTGGGTTTTTCAATTTTCTCATTCCCTCATTACCTGCCCTTTTTTTTTGACCCAAACCACTTTGGGCTCGGGGGAAAAAACCCAAATTTTGGGTAAACTGCTGGAAATTTTTCCCCCCTCCACGAGGTCTTTGATTCTCCAATTGTAGGGTTTCTTGCCACAGCCCCGGGGGTCTTAGTTTGTCTCTGACCCCTTGGTTTTTAACTCTCCCGTTGGAAATGAACTTTTCAGTCTCCTTTTCTTTAGGTTTAGGCTCTAGTTTTTATGACGGGAAAGGGTTTCCTCTGAAACTGGGTTTACACTTTCTCCCAACCTCTCTAATTTTACTTTGAAAGGCCCTCCTCCTGGTTTCCTCAGGAATGTTGGCCCCTTTTTCTATTGGAAACTCCTTCCCAAATTTATCAGGGAAACCCCCTCTTGTCAAAATTGAATAATTTTGCCCCAGGGGTACCACCAATCTTTAAAATACCTGGTCCAGCTCTCTGGATTTGACCCCACGGGTTGGGAAAAAGGGCTGGTATCCATAAATTTTTCTTTATATAGCCCCCAGGGCCCTTTTTGGGTGTCCACCAGGTGGAGCCAACGCTCTACATCCATCCCACCCTTTCTTCTCAAAAATCACCTGAGCCTGGCTCGAGGCTGCCAAAACTCCCCGCCTTGATGGGATCTCCTTTTTGATTCAACAAACCGCACCTTGGTCCCCTTTTTTGGTGCTCCACCCAAATACATCCCAGTTCCATAGGTCTTATCCTCCCATCTGACAAGATGATTCCCCAGGGTTCCCCCCCGGTTGGCGGGGGTGAAGCTGCAGTGGAATGTAATCTGCCCAATCCACATACTCCTCAAAATGTGTGATGGCTTGCCTCTGAGGCTTTCTGAAAGTGACTTGTCCCAGGTTTCTCTGGTAAATTTTCCCCCCACCCCTCTCCTGGAATGCTATCCTCCAAGGTTGCCCCCTTTGTTTGGCAGGTGTTACTGGGCCCCATGGGATCGTAAACCCAGCCACCTGGCAAAAACTCCCTTCTAATCAGTGGGTCAGGGGGTTCCCAGTCTCACCTCCTCCTTGAGAAGATCTTTCTCACCCTCCCCTTTTTTTTCCTCTTAGAAAAGTTGATGGATGTTAACATGTGAGTTTTTTCCCCCCCCCCATTATAACCAACACCGGGGCTTTGTTATCTTGTCTCTCATCTGATTTGGAAAAGAATATGGTTGAAACTTTTTTTCACATCCTCCCTCCTTCCTGGACAGCATCACTCCTTTGCCTCCCCCGTTCTCTGACCATACCCATGGTTTCAGGGGGCCCCCCGCTCTCCCGGAATTTTCCCCCACCTTGGGTAATTTCATCCCCGTTTCTCCCGGCTGTTGTGGGAGGTAAGGATGTCCCTCATCCTTTATCCTCCCTTTTGGACTCCCATTTCTCTGTCCGATGGGCAAGATGGGAAGCTTGGCTGTTTTTTCTCATAGCTGGTTGGCCCATACATCCAGCTGGTCTGTCTCCCATATTAAAAATTTGGTGATAACCCCTCTTATCTCCTTCTCAGGCTTATCCCTCCAAAGGAATCCCAAAGCAGGTCATTTTTATGTTCCTCTAACCACACTGAATTGTCGTCTTCTTGATGTCTCCAAAGGGGAGGGGTGTACCCCCCTTCTGAACCTTAACACAGCTCTGATTGGATTGAGCATCCCGGTCCCTTCAGCAGAGTTTCCCTACTTATCCCTTTGAATTTTTTACTGCTATTCCAAACCAATCGTACTGGGTCGTGACAGAATTTGGGTTTGGTGCCACCAGGTGGATCACGTACTACACTGGTCCTTTCCATTTCCTCCCAATTCCATCAGAAAGCTCAATGGCAGCACCCCTCAACCATTTCATGGATCTGTGTTGTGTAAAGGTTTTCCCTCTGGTTGTCTCTGCAGCTGTCTTTCTGTCCTTAAGAATGTGGCCTCTACTGGGTTTTGTTGTTAGGAAGTGAGGTGGGGTCCTCTGTCCCCTGGGGGCTTTGGGATCCCAGTGGGAGGTCTGCCCATCCCCTGCACACATAGGTGAGTTTCCCCGTCTCAAGTTCCTTTTCCCCTGCCCGAGTCCTTTTCCTTTTTCCCCCTGGCTCACATGCGGGTCCCAAAGCTCTCCCCCCCCCAGTCAAGAAACTCTTTGGGGAGTTTTTAGTTGGAACTTTGGGGCAAGTGTGTCTTTATATTCTTCAAATGCAAACAGCCTCTGGACCTCTGAAAACTTCTGTGTCCAACAGCAGCTGTCTCCATGGAACGAGCAAAGTGGGTTTTTACTCATAAGCTGTGACCTCAACATCCTCAAACAGGTCAGTGTGTGCTCCGCCCCTGTCCTTCCCAAAAACTTTCCACAAGGCAGGGGGCAAATAACTCTTACCCTTTGTGGTGCAAAACCTCCCCCCTGTGGCTGATGGGAAATTCCCTCTTTTGGTCTCTTCCCAAATCCTCCCGCTTAACCTCAGGGGCAATTTCCCCCCAGTCTCTCAGGATCAAACCCCGCCCCCGTGTGCTTTGGAATCTCATCCAGCCCATTGAACAAGTTAGTGACTATTCTTTTGGCCTTGAGGTGTCTTGATCCTAACTTTCCCCGGGGGAGGTAGCTTTTTGTTTTTACTTTTTTGGCCATCCCACCCGCCCATGAGGTTAAGGGCCTTTTCGCACCTTAATTTCAGCCCCTTTTAGCAGCTTTGTGGGATTAGTTTTTATCAGAAACAAGATCAATTAATTTTAAACTTCTGACCTGCATTTGGGGGACCTTCATCAACATCATGATGACAGGGGGTTTGCGTAGTCTATTCCTCACCAGAAGCTCAGTTCGGGGCTCACTGGTATTAGTCCCGCGTGCAGCGCTGTTGGTGAAACTTTTCACCTCTCTGCCATCTCTGGGGGGCTCCCGACAAAAAGTCCTGTTTAAATTTGTTAATTGGTCTTTAGTACCTTCTCCCCCGCCTGCTCCCCAGTCTTCTGCTGCTGTTTCCTTTTTGTTCCCTCCCCCTTTTCAGTCTTTGTTCCTGCATAAGAAAGGTGTCTCTCGGGATCCATCACTTTCATGGTATCCCAAAGGGATTTTTTTGTGGGTCCCACTCTTATCAAAAGGGGGCCTTCTTCTCATGGAATTCAGTTTTCTTGAACTTCCACAGAGGAAAATTTTGTCATGGTGTCTTTCATCACCACACACAGCACACATGTTCCCAAGTGCTTTCCACACCTTTTTAAACTGCTCCCAGCCCCCCTCAGAATCTCCCCTTGGTTCTTCAGGAATCTCAATAATGCATCAAAATGGTTGCTGGGGGGAAAATTGTTACTTGGGTCTACCATGAAAATGAGCCAGTCTCTCTTAATGAAATCTAGTAACCTCTATTGCTTTTGGGGCCCCAAAGGGTTAGTGCACCCGAATTCCCCAGTTCTGTTGAGATCTGACAAGGCTTTCTCTACTAACTTTTATTAAGTCGATGACTTTCCCGGGCTGGTTTCCCCTCACAGCAGGCATGTTGTCCAGTTCTTGTAGAATCTCTAAGGTGATGGTTTCTTATTCCCCTCCTGTTTTTTCCCCGATTCTGAATATCTCTTCAGCAGTACTTTTGTTGACAGTCTGGATCCTTTAAAATCTTCCCCTCCCAAAACTGTTTGAGGGTTGGATTTTCTTGACCTCAGCTGATCCCAAAAGGTTCCCCTTTACTTTTTGGGCTCTTCCAGTCTTTCCTCCCCCTGTGGTATTCCCTTTTATTTCCACCGAAGATGGGAAGGGCTGTTGGTTTTAAACCCTCACAGGGGAGGGCCCCGGTGCTGCTGGCGTCGTTCTCTGCCCTCTCAACAGCTGTCTCCCGCAGTCCTCCCCCCTTTGGGGTAATTCCCGCTTTCCTCATTTCCAGCCTGTAAATACAACCCCTTAAAACTTTAATTTGGTCATTTTAGGCACTGCTCTCTCTTCCATGAGGATCCACGGGTCCCAGGCAGACATAGTTCTGGTGCCTTGTACCCCCCTTCCCCAGGAGGGTTAGGTTTCATCTCATAGCTCTCCTGGTACTTTGGGTGGGTTTTCAGCTCATCCCAGCCTTTTCAATTTCATGGTTGGGTGCTGTGAATCATAACCCCCATACATGGACCACAGGTTCACTTGGACAATGTCTTTCAATTCTTTCCATCTTTCTTCAGCTTCAGTTCGATTCATAATGTCACCCCCTGGTGTCTCTCCCAAAAACTAAGCTATCCCACCAGAAAGGCCTTGCTTTTGTCTGATCTTGCTTTAAGTCGATTTTCTTTCAGTAAACTACAAAGAGCGTGGTCAAGCTGAAGAGTGCAAGGAGGACATCAAGGTTGTTGGAGGTTTTTTTTTTTCCATCATTTGGGGGCTGAACTTGGAGGAGTCAGGAAAGATAGAGTCAGGGGAGAAGAGTGCAGATAAAAGCAGCTGAAGTCTGAGGGTTGTATAGAAGTGGATAAGATAGGAGTCCAGGAGGACGTATCAAGGAGACAGGCAGAGATGTGGAGGGTGATAGGAGTTGGAAGGGGGGATGGATCCTCTCCTTTTGCAGCTGAGAGCAATCAGGCGACAGGATGAAAAAGAGAGCAAATCTGTCATATTCTGTCCATCGTTGTCTCTTTCATCTCCATCAAGATTATCTCCTTTATAACACGGAAGATAATATAATCAATCTACTGTGACCCCCTAATGTAACCCCTGCTAACTAACAGCATCATATTTACACTCAATGACAAATCTGAATCTAATGATACTGATTTCTAATGGAATGCTTAATTACTCTGCAATGTGATATCCTTGACAGAGGATGACTCAGCAGGAGGGTGTTAATGCGGCCGGCTAGCAGTCGCAGACAGGACGAAGGCAGGAGGCAGAGAGTCAGCGCTGATGGCCGAGCTGACCTTAGTGAGCTATGCCAAAAGCTAAGGCTGTGTTTTCCAAACAAAGGGCATTATGGGATGTCACATTTTAACAGCGCCCTTCCAAACAGGATTATTTATGACAGAAAATATAATTATCTGTCTTAATTTAGAAATGTCTTCATTTTTCTTGAATTTTCATTGGGATTAATAATGCATGTACAGTCTGTAAAACACTGTAACAGTAAACAGTGATACTTGAAGAGGTTGGAGGGAGATGTTTCTACAATGTTTACATTTAAAATGTAGCTACCTCATCAATACATAGTGTTAGCACTGCTATGCTACATGCTGCACTAGCTGCTGAGTGCATACTGAATGCTACTTTTGCTTTTTAATGTAACAGGGAATACAAAAACAACTTTACAGGAGCGACCAGGGTTTTTCTGGTTGTATCGTTTTCAAAATGTTGCTAATTTCTCAAAATTACCAACCCTACCTTTAAGATAGCCGCAATGATGCAATTACATCATGGAAAAGCATCTTACAAATCTGAAGGAACACACTGCCCTAAAGGGAGTCATAACAGGTTGAATGCTAATTAGCAGCATTTTTTTTAATCAATGAAGGGGTCTGGAGTCTAATATGACTCCAATTGGGCCAAAAAGTTCAGTTAAACACACAAACTGCACCCATCTGTGTGTCTAATGACCGTCATCTTTGCAGCAATGCAGTGTTGATGTTTTGCTGTTGGCTATTTCACAAGGTCTTAACAGTATCTCCCTCATGTGTTTCTGTTTCTCAACTATAAATCTGGTGAAAGCATGCTGCTGCTCTATTGTTGCATCGAGCACGGCTTTGGCCCAGGTGACAGGTGTGGTAAATAACCCTGTCTGTGACCCCGGGGATTCCTTTGAGGATGCTGTTTACAGCTAATAAGGTGTGAGGTGGGCTGTAGTGTTGCTGTCAGGGCAGCAGCTTTTTAAAGCATGCTTGTCTCACAGACTGGTCTAATGTTGTGATACCAGTGTCAGTGGTTCAAAGGATTGCATTGTGACCATAGAGACGAGAGAAAGACAGCAGGCCTGATGAGCAATCTCCTCCGTGGAGCCGTCTGCAGGGATTATTGTGAGTGGGTGATGTGTGCTTGTAGCGAGGAGGGAGCAACGCAACACATCTGCGGTACATGAAGAAAACTATACTACATCTAAACTATAGATCAGTTCGTACCATGTTTCAAGAAAACATAAACTGGAACGGCTTTTAAATTTTTAAGAGGAAGAATTGGGACAGTTGGCCAATCAAAAACCACATCCTTTCTGATCATTTAAAATCTTTTTTTTTGGCAGCGGGTCGCCGATCACGGTCTCCCGCAGCCTGTGAGTAATATTGGGGCTTCTGGGAAATGTAGTTGGAGCATAAAGAGACAGTATACACCACAGAGATCAAAGCAGGAAGTGGAGACGATCGAGATTAGAGAACAAAACGGACGGATTCGAGACAAAAAGTGGTGTTTTTGGTAAAAGCTGCCAATACCTCTGATAACACAAGAATGGAACAAGGTAAAAACAAACATTTTTTTCATGATGAAATAGAGAGTCTCTTCTTTCATTTGAGCTATTCAGTGTTTTCAGAGACAGAGTACAAAATATTCTGTGGGTCTTGAAATATGGCTCAAAATGGGCACAAAGCACTGTCTGTTTAATAAAATGGCTTAGTGTGGGCCCGCCCATACTTCCTGTGACGCATCACAAAATTTCACGACCACATCAGTCCGGCCAAGCTGTCGTTCTCTTTGATTTCAGATTCACCTAAAAATGGGGACCAATGAAAATCTGGCATTTCCAACGGCTTGATTGAGGCGTGTTTAAGGCAATGACGCTCGCAGAACTGGATCAAGCAGTTTCCGTCGCTACACATACATCAGAGTAAAGAGTGGTCTGATTGGTTGAAGCTTCGTCCAGTAGCACACAGAGGCATTTGATAAATGCG
This sequence comes from Synanceia verrucosa, assembly GCA_029721515.1. Lineage (NCBI taxonomy): Eukaryota > Metazoa > Chordata > Actinopteri > Perciformes > Synanceiidae > Synanceia > Synanceia verrucosa. The sequence continues at coordinate 16,131 of JAQQSB010002280.1, forward strand.
GGTTAAGCCCACTCTCTGAGAAATCGGTTTACAAGGCAGTTTGTCCAGACTATGCTCGCAGAGCAAGTAGTCGTGATAGCCAGGCTAAAAATGGCTGGCACTTAAAGAGTTAAAAGTGATCCAACTGTATTACCGACTTTTTTCCAATCACAATAGAAAGCAGCACTAGCTCCAAAATTCCCAAAAAATCTGGCGAGAAAGTTGTCAATACTAACAGTTCGTCCCCTGAGGCCTTCCTCCAAAACCACTCCCCCCTAAAATTCTCATTATGAACATAAATTCACAATTTGACTCATTCTAAATGAGCAACACTGGATGCTTCATTTAAGCTTCAGAGTGTGTTTGAGAAACCGACTTATCGCTCTGCCTTTGTCACAATCAGATAACTTTTAACATTGAGAGCTGGATGCTTTTTATCTGACTGCTGATGCAATTTGTGGAAGTTCATAGAAACTTTCCACTGGACCACTGTGTGCAGATGTGGGCAGAAACACTGAAACGTTTCAGTGTGCTGAGGCGATGTGCTCATGTTTACACACACAGTGGGACTTAATCAGAGAAAGCGAATGTGGAGGAACTTGAACAAATGCTTTCACACATTCTCAGGTTACACACACACACACACAGGATGACATTAATAGAACATGAGGAGTGTGATTGATGTAAGCGTTAAACGTGTGGCCTCCTCTCACCCATATCTTGAAAGTCAAGGGAAATTAAACACAGTTCGTCCGCCTTGTTCCATCCAAACAGGTCAGGCTAGGCTGCCCTTTTCCCACTCAGGTCTTATCTTCACTTTCCTCCACAGATGATGACAACACTGGACATGGTTTGAGTTGTGTTCAGGAAAAAAAGGGATTGCTCACAGTTTGAAGGATTACTTTTAGCTGGATGTGATGCCAGCATTTCAGGATAGCAATGATGCTAAAATATGTTTGAATGTATTTACAGAAATCAATAATACCCATTTGAATCTCCATAACAGAAAATAACATTACAAACATTACGAATTGTATCTTGAGTGAATTGCTACCATATATCCTGATGACAAAAACCTGATTACACTGGGCTGAAGGAAACAGCAAAAACAAATCTCTGCCCAAGGGTCCAAGCCATAACACTGCCACGGTGATTGAAACCTTTCACTTCTCCTAAAGCAGCACTTCCTCTGCAGTCATGTCTGCAGGGATGTATTCATTCTAAGCTATAGATGAGCCACTTCCAAACAGGGATGGGATTACATACGTACTTGTATTAGTATTGCATCTTGACTGATTTGAGCAATGCTGTTTTGAACAGGGAAACCAATAGCCTGGGCCCGCCCATACTTCCTGTGACGCTGCACAAAATTTCGCGACCAAGTTAGTCTGGCCAAGTTGGCTATCTCTTCGATTTCAAATCTCCTCAATGAAATTCTATCAATTCCAACGATTCGATTGAGGCATGTTTAAGACAATGACGCACTAGTTCTCCGGAAACCAACCTACCTCCCTGTCAACATGACAAACACGGAGCAGCGGCAAGCTTTCAACACAGATGCTGTTTTGAAAGAATTTAACGGGAAGTTCTCCTTGAAAATGGAGCAAAAGACAAAGAAAGGACGTTTTCGCCTTTTTACCGACCAGCTTTAGTCGGTTTGATTTACAAGTTAGCCCCGCTGGTAGCCAAGCAGTTTCCGTCGCTACTCATACTGTATGTCAGAGGAAAGAGCGGTCTGATTGGTTGAAGCTAGAGGCATTTGATAAACGGGGGTTAAGCCCGCCCTCTGAGAACTCACTTTACAAGGCAGCTTGGCCAGACTACGTTCGCAGAGCTTTGTGGTCGAGATAGCCAGACTAGGAAGCCAGGCTTTCTATCAGTGCTTTTCCACTACACAGTAACGGCACAGCACGGTACGGCATGGTACGGCCCAGTTCTGGTGCTTTTCCATTACAAATGAGTATCTCATAGTACCTCCTCGGCGTAGGTGGGGTCGTCATTGTTGTGGAAAATATTTAACAGTCACTGTTGGGAGAATGGATGAACCAGGAGCCTTCTGCAGTTGATTAAAGAAGTAGCATTTATTGAAGATTCTGATATATCAGGAGGAATATGAACTTTGTCGTGGACAACCGTACAGCTGCCAGAGTCCGCTGATATTCCTACCTTCCCCTATGGTGCTCAGCCTTATAAACTAACACCCAGTTAAGTACTAGTATATTACCTTACATTACTCTTGAGTAGTGTTACAGTCAGGGCATGCTCATTCTAAGCTCTGAACTAACAGTGGCGCCTGTTGTCCTGCTGATGCTCAGTCATTGGCCTTATCAAAGGGCCAACACTGGCAGACTCCTCTGACCTTGGTTACCTAGTCAACTTAGAGATAACTAGCCATCTGTTTTCATTAAGACACTGTGCTTCAACCCTGCATTCAGGAGCAACAGTTTAAAGATTTAGTGCTGTAAAAAAGGGACACTGGCTAACTCTAGGAAGCCCCCTTTTCTGTTTATTTGTTTATTTATTTGAACTGTTATAGTCACACCTGTATCACATCCTACTGTTCATTTTATTTCACTGCACCTTTCTGTTTATTTGTTTATTTATTTGAACTGTTATACTCCCCACCTGTATCATATCCTACTGTTCATTTTATTTCATGCACCTTTCTGTTTATTTGTTTATTTATTTGACCTATTATAGTCCCCCTGTATCATATCCTACTGTTCATGTTATTTCATTGCACCTTTCGTTTATTTGTTTATTTATTTGAACTATTTTAGTCACACCTTTTCACATCCTACGTTCATTTTTTTTCACCCACTGTTTATTTGTTTATTTATTTGAACTGTATAGTCTTTCTGTATCACGGCCCACTGTTCATTTATTTCACTACCGTGTTTATTTGTTTATTTATTTGAACTATTATATCATACCTGTATCAGGGCCTACTGTTCATTTTTTTTCACTGCACCTTACGTTTATTTGTTTATTTATTTAACTGTTATAGTCCCCCTGTATCATATCCACTGTTCATTTTATTTCACTGCACCTTTTCTGGTTTTTTGTTTATTTATTTGACCCATTAAGTCACACCCATCATATCCTACTGTTCATTTTATTTCACTGCCCCTTTCTGTTTATTTGTTTATTTAGTTGAACTGTTATAGTCATACCCGTATTATATCCTACTGTTCATTTTATTTCCTGCACCTTGCTGTTTATTTGTTTATTTTTTTGAACTGTTATAGTCCACCTGTATCATATCCTACTTTCATTTTATTTCACTGCATCTACTGTTTATTTGTTTATTTATTTGAACTGTTTTATCACACCTGTATCATATCCTACTGTTCATTTTTTCCTGCACCTTGCTGTTTATTTGTTTATTTATTTGAACTATTATAGTCCCCTGTATCATATCCTACTGTTCATTTTATTTCGCCGCACCTTACTGTTTATTTGTTTATTTATTTGAACTGTTATAGTCACACCTGTATCACGGCCTACTGTTCATTTTATTTCACTGTTTATTTGTTTATTTATTCAAACTATTATAGTCACACCTGTATCATATCCTACTGTTCATTTTATTTCACTGCACTTTACTGTTTATTTGTTTATTTATTTGAACTATCATAGTCATACCTGTATCATATCCTACTGTTCATTTGATTTCACTGCATCTTACTGTTTATTTGTTTATTTATTTGAACTGTTATAGTCATACCTGTATCATGTCCTACTGTTCATTTTATTTCACTGCACCTTGCTGTTTATTTGTTTATTTAGTTGAACTGTTATAGTCATGCCTGTATCACGACCTACTGTTCATTTTATTTCACTGTTTATTTGTTTATTTAGTTGAACTATTATAGTCATACCTGTATCATATCCTGCTGTTTATTTTATTTCACTGCACCTTGCTGTTTATTTGCTTGTTTATTTGTTTGAACTATTATAGTCATACCTGTGACATATCCTGCCGTTTATTTTTTTCCCCCGCACCTTACTGTTTATTTGTTTATTTATTTGAACTGTTATAGTCATACCTGTATCACATCCTACTGTTCATTTTATTTCACTGTTTTTTGTTTATTTATTTGAACTATTTTAGTCACACCTGTATCATATCCTACTTTTTCATTTTATTTCCCGGCACCTTTTTTTTATTTGTTACCCGTATCATATCCTACTGTTCATTTATTTCCTGCACCTTCTGTTTATTTGTTTATTTATTTGAACTTATAGTTTCCAAACAATCCTCTGTTTATTTTTTTTCACTGTTTATTTGTTTATTTATTTGAACTTTATAGTCAAACCCGTACGTACTGTTAAATTTTTTTTCACTGCACCTTGCTGTTTATTTTTGTTTATTTTTTGAACTATTTTAGTCATACCTGTACAACCTCCGTTTTTTTTTCCCCCGACCTTTTCTGTTTATTTGTTTATTTATTTGAACTGTTATAGTCAACCTGTATCAATCCTACTGTTCATTTTATTTCACTGTTTATTTGTTTATTTTTTTGAACTATTATAGTCACATTATATATCCTACTGTTCATTTTATTTCACCCCCTTATTTTTTATTTGTTTATTTGTTTTAACTTTATAGTCAACCTGTATATATCCTACTGTTCATTTTATTTCACGGGACCTTCTGTTTATTTGTTTATTTATTTGAACTGTTATGTCACACCTGTATCATATCCTCTGTTCCTTTTTTTTCACTGCACCCTTTCTGTTTATTTGTTTTTTATTTGAATTTATAGTCACACCTGTATCAACTATGTTAAATTTTTTTCACTTCACCTTGTGTTTATTTTTTTTTTATTTATTTGAACTGTTATGTCACACCTGTATCATATCCTACTGTTCATTTTATTTACTTTACTTTTATTTTTTTATTTATTGAACTTTATGTCAACCCCGTATCAACCTACTGTTCATTTTATTTCACTGTTTATTTGTTTATTTTTTTGAACTATTATATCACCCATAGGACTATGTTAATTTTTTTTCACTGCACCTTTCTGTTTATTTGTTTATTTATTTTAAAATATTATAGTCATACTGATATATCCTGCTGTTATTTTATTTTAGCACCTTACTGTTGTTGTTTATTTATTTGAACTATTATAGTCACACCTGTATCATATCCTACTGTTCTATTTTATTCTGCGACCTTACTGTTTATTTGTTTATTTATTTGAACTATTATAGTCACACCTGTATCATATCCTACTGTTCATTTTATTTCACTGCACCTTGCTGTTTATTTGTTTATTTATTTGAACCATTATAGTCACACCTATATCATATCCCACTTTTCATTTTATTTCACTGCACCTCACTGTTTATTTGTTTATTTATTTGAATGATGATAGTCACACCTGTATCATATCCTACTGTTCATTTTATTTCACTGCACCTTACTGTTTATTTGTTTATTTATTTGAATGATGATAGTCACACCTGTATCACAGACTACTGTTAATTTTATTTCACTGCACCTTGCTGTTTATTTGTTTATTTATTTGAACTATTATAGTCATACCTGTATCACATCCTACTGTTCATTTTATTTCACTGTTTGTTGTTTATTTATTTGAACTATTATAGTCACACCTATATATCACATCTACTGTTAATTTTATTTCACTGCACCTTGCTGTTTATTTGTTTATTTATTTGAACTATTATGAGTCATACCCAACATCACATCCTACTGTTCATTTTTATTTCACCGCACACCTTACTGTTTATTTGTTTATTTATTTGAACTATTATAGGTATTACCCAAAATATCCCCTACTGTTCATTTTATTTCACCGCACCTTGCTGTTTATTTATTTGAACTATTATAGTCACACCTGTATCATATCCTGCTGTTCATTTTATTTCACCGCACCTTACTGTTTATTTGTTTATTTATTTGAACTGTTATAGTCACACCTGTATCATATCCTGCTTTTCATTTTATTTCACTGCACCTTACTGTTCATTTGTTTGTTTATTTATTTCAACTGTTATAGTCATACCTGTATCATATCCTACTGTTCATTTTATTTCACTGCACCTTACTGTTTATTTGTTTATTTATTTGAACTATTATAGTCACACCTGTATCACGGACTACTGTTAATTTTATTTCACTGCACCTTGCTGTTTATTTGTTTGTTTATTTATTTGAACTATTATAGTCATACCTGTATCACGCCCTACTGTTAATTTTATTTAACTGCACCTTACTGTTTATTTGTTTATTTATTTGAACTGTTATAGTCATACCTGTATCACATCCTGCTGTTCATTTTATTTCACCGCACCTTACTGTTTATTTGTTTATTTATTTGAACTGTTATAGTCATACCTGTATCATATCCTACTGTTAATTTTATTTCACTGCACCTTACTGTTTATTTGTTTATTTATTTGAACTATTATAGTCTTACCTGTATCATATCCTACTGTTCATTTTATTTCACTGCACCTTACTGTTTATTTATTTGAACTATTATAGTCTTACCTGTATCATATCCTACTGTTCATTTTATTTCGCCACACCTTTCTGTTTATTTGTTTATTTATTTGAACTATTATAGTCACACCTGTATCACGCCCTATTGTTAATTTTATTTAACTGCACCTTGCTGTTTATTTGTTTATTTATTTGAACTATTATAGTCACACCTGTATCACATCCTACTGTTAATTTTACTTCACTGCACCTTACTGTTTATTTGTTTATTTATTTGAACTGTTATAGTCACACCTGTATCATATCCTACTGTTCATTTTATTTCACCGCACCTTACTGTTTATTTGTTTATTTATTTAAACTATTACAGTCACACCTGTATCATATCCTACTGTTCATTTTATTTCACTGCACCTTGCTGTTTCTTTGTTTGTTTATTTATTTGAACTGTTATAGTCACACCTGTATCATATCCTACTGTTCATTTTATTTCACTGCACCTTACTGTTTATTTGTTTATTTATTTGAACTATTATAGTCACACCTGTATCATATCCTACTGTTCATTTTATTTCACTGCACCTTACTGTTTATTTGTTTATTTATTTGAACTATTATAGTCACACCTGTATCACATCCTACCGTTCATTTTATTACACTGTTTATTTGTTTATTTATTTGAACTATTATAGTCACACCTGTATCATATCCTACTGTTCATTTTATTTCACCGCACCTTACTGTTTATTTGTTTATTTATTTAAACTATTACAGTCACACCTGTATCATCCTCACTGTTCATTTTATTTCACTGTTTATTTGTTTATTTATTTGAACTATTATAGTCACACCTGTATCATATCCTACTGTTCATTTTATTTCACTGTTTATTTGTTTATTTATTTGTTTATTTATTTGAACTATTATAGTCATACCTGTATCATATCCTACTGTTCATTTTATTTCACTGTTTATTTGTTTATTTATTTGAACTGTTATAGTCACACCTGTATCACATCCTACTGTTCATTTTATTTCACTGTTTATTTGTTTATTTATTTGAACTGTTATAACACCTGTATCACTCCTACTGTTCATTTTATTTCACTGTTTATTTGTTTATTTATTTGAACCTATTTTAGTCACACCTGTATCACATCCTACTGTTCATTTTATTTCACTGTTTATTTGTTTATTTATTTGAACTATTATAGTCAACCTGTATCATATCCTACTGTTCATTTTATTTCACTGTTTATTTGTTTATTTATTTGAACTATATAGTAACACCTGTATCACATCCTACTGTTATTTTTTTTTTCACTGTTTATTTGTTTTTTTATTTTAATATTATATCACACCGTATCAACCCACTGTTATTTTATTTCACTGCACCTTGCTTTTATTTGTTTATTTTTTGAACTATTATAGTCAACCCGTATCAATCCTACTGTTCATTTTTTATTTTACTGTTTATTTGTTTATTT
>JAQQSB010002281.1:0-23920 GCA_029721515.1 Synanceia verrucosa
GAAACGTCTTCAACCAACCTAAAGCAAGTCCAGTAGACTTAAAAACAGCTGAAACTGGCCAAAATCAGAAAAGGCTCATATTTTCATTGGTGAAATATCAATGTTTGGAGTGCAGTGACCAGGCCAGTCTCAACCGGATAGGCAAACCAGGTACTGCCTAGACCCCAGCTGAAAGGGGGCCCCTGATAAACAACTGGTTATGTGTTCAACAGCAACGATAACTTTGTGAGCGCCACAGCACCTCCCTAAATTCAATGACTGAAGTGCAATGACACTGTTATTGAAATCCCCTCGAGGGGGCCCCTCCCTTATAGTTTGACAGCAGGGCTGCATTTGCTGAAGCCAAGGCCCACAAACAGCAGTTGTAGACATTTTGCATGACTGTCTCTTCGTGTCAGGAAGTTAATTTTGATGTGTGTTTTTACACTTTGTGCACTTTTTCTGTGTGTGTTGATAGATCAAATTGAAACATTGCTGTTAGTTTCTTAAAGTTTGTTATGATTTTGAAACTTCATTAGTGTAGATATCTGTGGCAGAGTGTAGCTTGTTTAAGTGTAGTGTGTAAACTCTGCTTGGCATAAGGATTATAATAGTAAAAGATATGATTGTTAATCATTGTGTGGTAATTCAGGTAAATTTGCAGTGGAAGTGTTGGCAAGAAGTTATTCAGAGTGGTAGCATGCAGGCTAATCCACTAATGCTTTTTTGAAGCAGCAAAGACCAAATGTGGAAGATGAATCCATATGGAACAATATTTGATGAATCTGTCATTTGTTAAAATTAGGAAACACAGGTGTAAAAAAAACATGTATCCACAATGATACATGAGGCCCCAGGATGAGAGCAGGAGGATCAGCATTTTGATGAAGACTCATTTTTAGGAAGGAGGGAAGGAGGTGGTGTCATCCAGGCTTCATCTGTCGTGGATGGTGGTGAGATGGAGAAGAGGATGTGTTTATTCTTCCTCCCTTTAACGGGGGAGGAGGGAAGACATGGAAGTAGAGGAATTTCTCAATAAAATTCCATTTAATGGTTATAGTGTGTCAAGTAATGTGCAATAGATCTGGGTTTTGATTAGCTCTCCATGGCAAGCAACCAACAACTTAGAGGTGCGAGCAAAATCAGAACCAAGCCTAACGCTCCCTGAGCCCATTTATAGCGCCTAATCCTTGCTAGACAAGCTTCACTATCTGGGTGTCGCTCTGGATCAGATGTCATCAGTTCTTCTTCATTGGTTGACGCTTGATGCTGGCCATCTTCTGGGCAGACCTGCAGTGTTAATGTGTGTTTCCTGGACACTCCTGGAGACATTCCCACCAAATAAAAAGCATTTAAAAACATTAACAGTTTACAAATGATAAAATACATCATTATTAATTCATAAAAAGTGTAAGTGTATATGAGTGGATAATAAGATAGCTACAGCTTGTTGTTTCTTCCTTTTTAATGTTAATACTACTGTGTTTTACTTATTAATTTCTCTTTCTCTACTGAAAAAACTTAACTTAATTAAATTGAAATCCATCAACAGATTAACCAACACGGATGATGAAATCATAGCATGTAGGTAGGTGTACCTATGCAGGCAGATCTCCCTCATGTGTCATGCATTTGGTCTTTATCAGAAGGGGAGGAAAAAGGAGGAGGATCTGACATGATAAACTTTACTTATGACAATAGACTGAAGAATTCAAAAGCAGAGTGGACTATAATAAACTTAATTGTTATGTTCTGTCCTTAAGCAAAGGTGATGGTTTTCCTTGTAAACATAAACCTTGTGTCAGGAATGCAGGATGTAGTTATAAATTTCATCTGTGTGACCTAGAGTGTCTTATGGTCAGTGCTGCAGAAGGTCCTATCTGGGTTGTTTTACTCAAGCCTGTTGTAAAAAAGCATGTGTTTTCCTGTGGGGAAGTGACAGAAATTCAACCTTGCAGCTCTGCTGCTTTTACGAGTAGCTGCAGCTCATTTAATACAGGCAGCTTAACTTCCTGAGGGTCTCTGCTTTTTATGTTTGTAGTCTTTGTGTGTTCACTAAGACCGAAGCCTTGACACCATCTGAATCTGTGGGAATTTGGGAAATCCAACAAACTCTTTCTGTTGCCAAAGCTTTTTTCCACTAAACTGCTGTGGACCACAGAAGTCCACACTCCCTTGTCACCCAGAGTAGCTGGGTAGTCAGTAGTTACCTGACTGGTAACGCCCCTGTAAGAGCCTGGGTGAAAACCAGCTGTAATCCCTCATTTGTCCACAGGGAGGAGCAGTGATTGTCTCCAGGCTCAACCCAGTCTCTCATCATAACTGTACATTGGGACAGTGCACAGTACAAAAATTATCATATTCTGCCTCATTGTTTCTATATGAATGCAGCCATGTCACGTGACTTCAAAGTTTTTGGGCTGAAATCAAATAACTTTGCAGCATTGCTGTTATTGTCATATTTGAATATACTTTCTGAATTAAATGTGTTTTACAAGGCAAAGTTTCCATAGGAAGGACTTTGTTTACAAACTGCAGCTAAAAACACAAGCTACATACGGAAAGATTTTCCGCCGATGAGCTCTCCATCATATTGAAGAAGACCATCATGGAATATTTGCTGCAAATCAGCCAGGAAACATATTGGATGTGATCATAGCTTTTTCCAATTATCCAAACCATGCTGTTGTGTGACTAGGCAGTGCCCGGCAGATCATCATCTGTCCTTAACTAAGCATTATAAAGTCTGTAAACTATACATTTTTTCTATTGAAAAAAATATATTATGCGCTGGGTGAGGCTCTCCAACAGGCTCCTCCGGGTGACAAAGAGTATTCCTCCGTGTTGCTTTTTTTTTTTAACTTTACAATGTCCATGTATTCATTAATACTGCCAATATTTACAGTGAAATACAGAAAATGCTGCAGACATTTTCTTTATCCCACTAGTTTAATAAATGATGTTCTTCAATAAACTTTGTGGTAAAAGAAAAGCTCCTGTCAGCCTCAGTGCCGCTTCAGTGATCACATATTATTCTGTAGCTTTGCCTTGGCTGGCAGGATACTGTCTATGATAGTTCTACATTCAATCATTTCCTGTGCTGCAGGCACATCTAATCCTTTGTGTGAGTGAGTGTAAAATTGGCCAGCATTCCTTTGAGCACTCTACCATTTGAGCCACTCCCCATACAGAATAACTCCCATGTAGCTCCAATTTCTAGCCTGCTCATCCCATGCTTTTCCAGACTCTTGAGATCAATGTAAAGACAACTGCAAGGTGTCCCACACACATGGATTTGATTCCCATCTTGATGCAGGCAAGTTTACATGGTTAAGGTGTTGACTCTTGCTAGTTTTTATGCATGTAAAATGAGATTTTGGAGAGTCTCTCTGCTTAAAGGCACACGAATAAAGAAATGTAAATAAAGACATAAAAGATATAGAAAGATGGAAAATAAAAATATAAAACATTTTCCTGGGATTATCTGTGGAATCTCTACATTCTGACTGATGTCACTGTAAAACCACAGAATATTCTGATAACCTCATACAGATCCATATGCTCATGAAATATACCATTCTTACCATAGATATATCAGGTGGATTTCTCATTCCTCTCAGAGAGAGAAGGAAGGAGTGTTCTACTTTCTGCTGTGAGTTCAAGGTCACATGTTCAATCCCACCTGTGGCAAAGATGGAGAAAAGTGTCAGTAAGGTGAACAGTGGGACTCCCCAGAGTGACATGGTGAAGTGTGATCCATGCTGTTTTAATTCATGTTGCCATTTTTTTCAGTATACTGAACCAACTAGCAGCATGTGAGTATGGGAAAACAAGCTTGGGAGGAGCTGTGATGGCTGAGAGGTTAAGGCGCTTGGACTCAAAATCCAATGGGGTTTCCCACTAGGCACCGAACTCTGCTCACAGCGACATATTAAAAGCACATCTCTCAAAAGTGCTACTTTTCTATATCCTTGCTCTGCAGGGGAGTGATGGACTAAGAAAGTAGTTGTGATGTTCTTTACTCCTCTTGATGGAGGAGTCTTAAAGAAAGAGGCGTGTGTAATGAAAAATCACATTTCTATTACATCTTAAAAGTCCAAAAATATCACAAGTGCTTCATGAAGCTTCACTACTGTAGGGTGATTGTGTTGCAGTATGTGTTGTTTGAGTGACAATAGAGCAAAGACATAGAAACAAAAGGACTGAAATGTGCCCTTCCTCGAAAATGAGGAACATGTAGTACCGCTTCAACAAATCAAAGGACATGAAAACTTTGAACTTGTTCAACTCACTGTTGATCATCTTTTTAGTCTCAGTCTAACTGCAAACAATGAAAACTATGACACTGGTACCCATCCAACATTTACACATTCAATTGATGAGATCGATTAAATATTAAAAAAAAATACTTGACAGTATTTAAGACATGAAAAATGTTGAAAAAAAAATAAAACTATTCTGACCGAAACTTCACTGTGTATTTAAAGATCAGCTAGGAAGATGTTCTATGTGTCTTTATGTTATGTTTGTGTTTATATGCAGTATATTTTTGTGATGTCACCACTGATGGGTTCATTGTGATTAAAGGTCCCATATTACACAGTTTTTTGGCAGACGTCCAACAATATTGTATTCAAAGTCTATTACCCCAAACTCAGCCCTGGTCCTGGATTGCATCCATCCATCCATCCATCCATCCATTATCTACCGCTTTGTCCTCATAGGGTCGTGGGGGCTGGAGCCTATCCCAGCTGTCTTAGGGCGGAAGGCAGGGTACACCCTGGACAAGTCACCATCTCATCGTAAGAGGGCACATAGAGACAGACAACCACTCACACTACATTCACACCTAGGGTCAATTAAATTAGCCAATTAACCTAATCCCCCATACATGTTTTTGGATGGTGGGAGGAAGTCAGAGAAACCCACACAGACATGAGGAGAACATGCAAACTCCACACAGAAAGGCCCTGGGGCCAGGATTCAAACCCGGTACCTTTCTCGCTGTGAGGCGACAGTGCTAAGCACCACACCACTGTGCTGTCTCGCTCCTGAATTGCAGCCAGTTAAAAATCACTGTATTGAGCTCCGCTGGAGAACAGACTGTTTGTGTGTCTGTACCTTTAAATAACCCCTGAGCTGTGTCTGACCACGCCTCTCTCTGGGAGACAGGAAGTGGCTCTTTGCTGGCATTACTGGGAGATGATGTTTACGTGTCGGTTATGGTAAGAGACGCTGTAGTTCAATTTTTTCACCGCTTCTGAACGGGTGAGTTAAAAATACTGTGTGTCTGAATTACTGACATGGTTCCTATGTGTTGTTATGATGACGAGTTTGTAGCTAACGCCTACAACTGGATAGGTGCTCCTGTAGAAACTGTACAACCATGTGAATATTAGCTGTTAGGAGATACTATAGGTAGCATCTCATTGCTAAACTGAAACTCTCATTTGAGGCTACTGGGTGACACTTTTATGTACTTGAAATACTAAAAATGTCCTGAATAGGGATGGCTTAAAACTAAAAAAAAAAACAGTATTATTAGTCAAGTTAAACCCGGTTAACCGCTAAGTATAAAATATGCTATTTAAAATAACAGTGATCTCTCTCTCTTGAGTGGATGGTCTGAGCGTGTGGAGCTGAGAGCGGTTTGTTTAGTTGCAGTTTGTGAGTTTTTCTGTCTTTTTCTATCTTCTCTCTTTGTGTTTATGTGTTAGTGATTGTTTGCTTTAGTTAGAGTTGTCTTAGTTTAGTGTTTAGTGTTGTTCGTTTTGGTTGTTGCTTTGTTTGTTTGTTAATTTGTAGGTTGGTGGCATGCTCACAGCAGCACAATGCCGGGTGGTGGAGGCGGCTCCCCGCCGAAGCTTGGAGAAGCTGACCAGGCGCCATGCCATCAAACTCGTGTCGGCGGTTCTGGTGCTCCGTGGGAGGAGGCTGGGTTTGGCGTGGTGGAGAGGTGGTTGGGCACGGCAGCATTAAGTCTGCTCTCCCGTATGAACGGGGCTTATCGTAATGCTTTTTAGACAGCACGGGGTAAGGTTGGCGCAGGTGGTGGAGAAAGGAGTGGTGATACAAGAAACTTTCACTCCTGTTCTCCCCTCGCCAGCCTCCAGCCGCTGAGGTGATAATTTCTAATGCCCTCCGCTCATTAAAAACAAAGTGTTGGCTAAAGAGCTGTCCCGGTAAGGGCAGCTCGTTTCACCGAGCAAAGATGGTGTCTCTGGGCTGCAAATTGCCTAAACTGAATTATGTCGCTTTGCCACAGAAGACAGGTGTCTGCGATCCTAAAAGATACAGCGCTAATGAGCTCAACCTGTCTTTTTAATTTCAAAGTTGATGGTTTTAATTACATGGTGTTTGCATCATCAGAAACGATGAAGTGTTTGGCTGTGGAGCAGAGGGTCACCTGATCCGGTCTTGCCCGGAGAAAGCAGGAGCGCAGTGTGTGCAGCGAGCTGCCGCCGCAGCTCCTGCTCTTCCACACACCCGGAAGTCGATGTGCTTCGGTGTGTCGGCCCTGGCACCGGCTCTGGAGGCCCTGCCCCCTGCGGTGCTGGTGCCCCCAGGAGGCCCGCCTTCCCCACGGCGCCAGATGCTTCCATCTCAGCTGCCGCTCCCCTAACAGTGCCCCACCCCAGGCTCTGGTGGAGAGGGTCAGGACACAGAGGTCCAAAATGTGGAGCAGAAAGAGACGAATGATCTGTTTAAAGAACCTGAGAGCACTGACAATGATCTTATCAATTATGAGGACATGTCTGATGATGAGTTTTTGAAAGTGTCTCAGAAAAGAAAAAGTACAGATGGTCTGGCAGGACGGGGAAAGACCCAGAGAAAGACTAAGGAGTCCAGAGTGTCTGATCTGACAGTGACTTCTGTCTGACTCCAGGATGAGGATCTTTACACCCCTGCTAAAATAAAAAAAGTTTCTTAGAAAGAACCAAAGGGGCCAGGCTGCCGGGTGGTCAGAGATCACTTCTCTGACCTCAAACATTTTATCCGGTCAGCCAGACTCCCTGACCAGGAAGTCTGTGAGGTCATGTGTGACAGTGTTTTATCAGACCAGGAAATATACAGACTGAAGAAAATGTTAGAGAGTAAAAGCACAAGTTTTAGATGAGAATGACTGTTAATTTCGCTTTTATTTCTCTTACTGACTGGTCTTATTGTTGTTCTTTTTTATCCATGTGTGATTTTAACATGAGCTTTTTAAACTCTGGAACGGGTCCAGGTCTGATTTTTAAAAGTGCCGCTGTTTTTAAATTGATGGATTTTAAAAAGATAGATGATGATGTTTGTTCAGGAAACCCACAGCATTGGAGATAATGAGAGTGACTGGAGGAGGGCTTTGAAATGGGGAGGTCATTTTAAGCCACAAGTCCAGTCTGAGTGGGGTGGGTGTTTTATTCTCCAGAGGGTTTTTACCTGTTTCTTATATGACTGAGGAAATAATTACTGTGTTTAACTTGAAGGTCACAGCTGAATTTGAGAAGGTGTTTTTAAATGTTTATGCTCCCACCAACGCTGTGTGGACAGGATTTTTTAAACATTTTAAGTGATGCTGTTCGAGACTGTGGTTCAGATGAGTTTATGTTTTTAGGGGGCATTTTTAACTGCACGGTTGATCTGAACCTGACAGGAATCCTCCTGAACCACATCCGCCTTCATCCCACAGGATCAGACGGTTCACTGAGACTCAAGTGAGCTGTCTGACCTGTGGAGGGCTTTAACAGGGATCACAGACAGTACACCTGGAGCCATAGCAGGGGGAAACTCTTTCATCTCTTGGCCAGACTGGACTGTTTTTACTGTTTTAAGCACCTTATTTAAATATTTTTAAGAGGTGTTTATCCAGCCTGTGGGTTTCTCTCTGACCATTGTCTTGCCTCCTGTTCTGTTTTTATTAAAAATATTTGTTTAAGGAGAGTCTATTGGCATTTTAATATGTCCATTTTAAAATGACCAGGTTTTTGAAACTGCTTTTAAATATTTTTGGGCGCTCCACACAGAGAGTAGGCCTGCCTTCCCAGCATGCAGCGGTGGTGGGATCTTGGTGAAGCTCAAATTAAACAGCTTTGCCAGCAGTTCACTCCGTAATGTCACTAGAGATCTGACCCCGGTCTGTGAAGGATCTGGAGAGTGAGATAGTCGAGCTGCAGATTGCAGCATCTTCTACAGGAGATCAAGGGTTATTAGACTCTCTCAAGTTCAAACAGTCGGCCATGGCCGACCTGCTGGGCGCCCTCAGCACAGGGAGCTCTGGTCCGGGTCGCTTTCATGAACATCTCACAGATGGACGCCCCATCTCAGTTCTTCTTTGGGCTGGAGAGAAAACGGACAAAGGAAGATCATTCATTCTTTACTGCATCGGTAGTATTTTTGAGATCTGTGACCCATCTGAGATCAGGAGGTTTGCTGCCAGTTTCTAGAGTGACCTCTTTAAGAGTGAGTGGTCACATAATCCAGATGTGCACAGCAGCTTCCTCAGCTGGCTTCCTCAGGTCACAGCAGAAGCTAATAGTGAGTTAGCAGCAGCGCTAATGCTGCAGGAACTGCACACCGCCTCCCTGT
The DNA here is from genome assembly GCA_029721515.1 of Synanceia verrucosa. Lineage (NCBI taxonomy): Eukaryota > Metazoa > Chordata > Actinopteri > Perciformes > Synanceiidae > Synanceia > Synanceia verrucosa. The sequence goes on from JAQQSB010002281.1 coordinate 8,548, forward strand.
TAAGCCTGCAGAGTGGCAGAGCTCCAGGGCTGGACGGGACTTCCTGTGGACTTTTATAAGTCCTTCTGGTCCGAAAGCTGGGACCAGACTCCTGCTGGAGGTTCTGGAGGACAGTCTCCAAATGGAAGACTGCCTCAGAGCTGCAGGAGGGCAGTCATCACTCTGCTGCCACAGAAGGGAGATCTGCAGGACCTGGAAGGACTGAGGCCGGTCTCTCTGCTGTGCACGGATTATAAGATCCTGTCCAAAGCTCTGGCCCTGAGGGAGGTGATGGCGCCCATCATCCACCCGGACCAGACTTACTGTGTGCCCGCAGACTCATCAGTGATAATGTCACTTTAATTCGGGATGTTTTGGACCTCTCCAGTTCATTGCTGTAGAGACTGGTCTTATTTCCATAGACCAGGAAAAGGCTTTGACCCGGTTGAAATTTAGTACTTATGGCAGACTTTGTCTGCCTTTGGCTTCAACCCGGCTTTATAGCCATGATCCGGTCCTCTATAGTGACATTGCGAGTGTACTGAAGATTAAAGCTGGGGGTGAGTGCTCCCATTTGGAGCACTCCAGAGGGGGGGTTGAGGCAGGGCTGTTTCTCTCTGGGATGCTCTACTCTCTGGCCATCGAGCCTCTGCTACATAAACTGAGAAACCATCTGAACGATGTGAGCTTCCCCAGTGTAGTGTGTCTTTAAACTGTCTGTATATGCAGATGACCTTATCGTGTTGGTCAACAACCAAAAGGACATTGACGCTTTTTAATTGATACTGTGAAAGAGTTTGGTTTTATCTCATCAGCCGAAGTGAACTGGGGGAAGAGCTTTAGGCTCTGATGGTGGGAGAGAGGTGGGGAATGGCTCAGGTTGCCTGGTGGCCTCACCTGGAAAACAGGTGGATTGGAAATATCTGGGGTTGTTTTGGGGCGATGAGACCCACATGAACAAAACTGGGAAAACGCTGTAGAAAAGGTGAAGGGGCACCGGTAGGTGGAAGTGGCTTCTTCCTAAGATGTCTTTACCGAGGGTCGCACTCTGATCCTAAACAACCTGGTCTCATTGTCCCTGTGGCACCGCTGGCCTGTGTTGATCCCCTCCAGCTTCTCTCCTCACCAGGTCCAGAGAGTTTTGGTAGATTTCTTTTTGGGGCAGGATGCACTGGGTCCCACAGAGTGTCCTGTTCCTGCTTCAAAGAGGAGTGGGGGGCAGGGCTCTGGTCCACTTGGCCAGTAGAGGCCCTGCCTTCTGCCTCCAGTTCCTCCAGAGACTCCTGACTGGACCAAAGGACACTCTGTGGAGACCTTTGGCCCAGTGCATCCTGCAGCTGCTTAACAACCTGGGCCTGGATTTTAACCTGTTTTTAATGGACACCAAAAACATGAGCACATCTCCACTGCCTGGTTTTTATAAGAGTGTTTTTACAATGTGGAACCTGCTCAAAAAACAAAGACCCGAGCAGGTGGACTCCCTGCACTGGCTCCTGCAGAAACCGGTCCTGTGGGGGACCATCCTGACTCTCCCAGCTGGGCAGGGGGCCAGTCTGTCCAGGCTACTCCAGAAAGAACGGGTCTTTAGACTGGGCCAGGTCCTGGAGCTGACAGGACCCAACCTGGATGAGCCTGCTGGCCTGGCAACTCGACTTGAATCAGGTCCAACAGAGTCACTCAAAAAACTGTTGGTCTACTGGAGGCATAGACTCACAGAACATAAGACTCCTGTTTTTAAACGTTTCACCAATGGAACAATAGTTCTTGATCCAGAGGACTCCATGATCTACCGGGCACCGGACTACCAGGACTGCAGTGGTCCCTTGCTTGAGCCGGTCCCCTGGTCTCCCCTAGAGGGGGATCTGGGAAAACACTGTATAAACTCTTGGTAAAAACTCTGAACAGGAAAAAAAACTGGATAAGAGACAGGACACTGTGTGGAGGAACCACCTGGGTCTGGACCTTGGTTCCAGACCAGCTTGGAGGTCCATACAAACCTCCACTCTTAAAGAGACATGTGGACCTACAGTGGAGGATCCTCCATGGCATTGTAGCTGTGAATTCTTTTATCTCAGTGATCAATGCTGCTGTGGAGGACAAGTGTCCTTTCTGTGGACTAAGAGAGACAATCTTTCACTGTTTTTTATGAATGTCCTCGTTTATCTGCACTGTTGCTGTTTTTAACAAGTGTTTTTACCAGTTTTAAAGAGGTTTTTAACAGGCAGCTTTTTATCTGTGGTTTTAAATAAACTTCCCAAAGCATACAAACACAAGAGCCAGCTTTTAAATCCTTTGTTTTAGGCAGGCCAAGATGGCGTGTGTACTTGAGCCGCAGGAGGAAGGTGGAGGAGGGTGGAGAGCCTGATGGTCGTTAGCAAAGAAGAACCTGATCCATTCCAGACTGCTTGTCGGCACCACAGGTTCTACCAGACCTCAGGGGACCTGGGGTCCTTCAGGCAGATCTGGACCATGGATCAGGTTCAGGATCAGGTGTCGATTATCAGAGGGTCAGATCATTTATGGAGATGTGCTCATGTGAGGTGGTTTATTTATGTTTTTTAATGAAGGCTGATTTTAATTGATTCTTATTGTTCTTATTATTGTCATTTGGTGTTAATTATGAAGAAATTGTCCAGATGACAAACGGACAATAAAGTTGTTTTCAAAATCAAAATCAAAATCTCTCTGTCAGTGTGTGCCTCTAATCACATTTTAGGATAAAGTAAGTACTGCTCATGAAATATGTTCTCTGTTGTAGGACTGCTCAGACCTAAAAATAATCTTGTGGAGGGAGGCCAATTTGGTGCCCTTACAACATGGAATGTTCATTAGAACTCCACATGAGGGGAAAATATTTCCCTCATGTGGGTTACGCTAGCAGTCAACAACCTCCACTGAGATTGAGGTAGGTGAATTAATGTAGATATCATGTGTACTTGAGCATTAGACTGATATCACACAGCATTGGGCTATTGACTCATTAATGCATATCTGTCTTATAATTTCTCTAGCTGATGTCAGAAGAAACTGAGATTGAGTGCAGGGGGCTGAGCTTTGACAGATGGCTCCTGAGAAATACTTGATGACAAGGACATAGAGAGGATCGTCCCAGGGGATGTGTGGATCAGAGATTTCATCCACCATGACCGTGGAAGTACACAGATGGTATAATTGTGAAAATTGTTCCTTGGAAATGGAACCTAAAGTACCCAAACGCACTTCCATAAAATGATATAACAACACACACACGACACACACACACACACACACACACAGGCACACCCTACTCCTCCTCCCCTCACCCACACAAGGCACACAGCCAGTTAATAATTTAAATGACCGATGGGTTGTCGAGATATATTCTCCAGTGTGTCATCACAAACTTTGGTCCTCGTGGGCTTGCCATAGTTTGATAACTCTGATTGACTGGACAAAAGTAACTAATCCCCAGACCAATCCACCAGTCCTTTCTGCCTAAATCTAACCAACCACAGAAGGCACCATGCAATATAAGCCAATCAAAGTAATGTAAGGCGGGTCTTGGCTGCCTTCACACAACAGTGGCCGACATTAAAACTCGCTCAACGTTTTTCCTGCTTGCCCAAAGATGGGCGGTATGTAACTTTAATTATGTATTTATTTATTCAGACATGTTAAAAATAACACCAGATAATGAAATACATTTAAATAACAATACTAACAGCACAAAAGAAAACAAGCTTTGAAACATCAGGCATACAGCAAGTCATTAAATCCCACCAGAGAGAAAAGCAAACAAACATTATATGCCTGAAACGGAGCAGGAAGGAAGTGTGAAATTATCGAGTCCCACGCTTTTTTTTTTTTTTTTTTTTTAATCTATGTTTAATTTTACTACTTTATAATCATTCTTGTGAAATCAGACATTCTGATTGCATAAAATAATCCTATACACCTATTCCAGTATCCATTCAGTATGTTGTCTTTTAAACATTTGTTTGAACTTACTTAATGATGTACATAAGTTTTCAGATCATTGTTACAATTATTCCATAATTTGACTCCTTGACTGTAATACAAATGATATTTTGTGTTTGTTCTTAGAAATTGTTTCTTTGAATATATTGGTTCCTCAGGCTGTGTAATGATTTTCTTTCAGTTGGAAGTCTTGATTACTGTTAGGTAATAATTTGTTTTTGGCTTTATACATAATTTGAATTGTTTTGAAATTGAATCAAATCATTAAATTTTAGAGCTTTTAGTTCATTGTTGACAAGAAGTCCATCATTGTCCTGTGTTTGTTGCAGAGCTGTGGAACTTTATTTGCTTCTTTCTTGGCCAGTTCACACTTAAAAAGAGACTCGAACATTAGTCTCAATGTGTGTGTGTGTGTGTTTGTATGTTAGCAATACTAAGCTGAAATACTGTTGTTGTGGGAAATATTCTGTCAGGGATGGTCTACTCCACAGGGTTCTTTAACTACACAAGGAATGTACAAACTTTTTCAGTGGCCCAAAAGAGTTGCTTTTAATATCTGGTCTGCAGAACAGAGATGAGAATTCAGACACACAGCACAGAGCGTTGTGAGTGAATGCCTATACAGAATATCAGGAAAAAATATTTATGCACTACTGATACATACATGCATTGAGTTCCTGCTGACAAGCAACACCGGCATAGTCCACAAGTCTATCAGGCCTGATGGTGAGGAAAAGGCATACTGCACACACACTGTTCTCTAAACAAGATAACTTCTATTGACATCATCATGAGTTCATACACAGCTTCTTGATACATTCTGCTAAATTCCATTACACTGTCAGTGGGAATCCAGGCCAGGCTGTATCTTGTCCTAGCACAGTTCCTCACTGCTGGACCCAAAGATCCTGATGTGTCTGGGGCCACGTGGGAGACGCCACACCAAGAGGCCTCTGTGCTTCACCTTCTGAACCACCTGCTCCTGTGCCTGGTATCTACTGTTTAATTATTTCCAATGCTGCAAGTGACTTCCAGTGATACACTCCATTCTGACCAGTTCATGTCATCTCTGCCTTCCTCTGCTCTGTTTAGAGTTCCTACTGAAAGGTGAAGGCAGATCCATGTGACTGAAGCGAGGCCATGCTGACAGAGGGAGCCTGGACAACAGGACAACCAGACAGCCGGTGTGGACCCGGGAGCTGGAATCAGCCATTCTTGTAAGTGAACTTTACTATCCATACTTTTATGCATATTGAAATAATCACACATGTGCACTTGTACACCTGTCATAACCTTTGTTTTGTGTTTCAGGTTCTCAGTGCCTTCCATCCATACAATCAGGAGATGAAATGGACTCCAGAAATCACTGGGACTGCATGTCTCCACTGAACAAATCTCTGGGACCTGGACCTGGTATGTGACTGTGTTCTTCTGTCAGACCAGACTTACTGGTTCAGTACTGACTCTTCAAACTGTCAACAAACAGAAAACAAGGCAAAAGTGTTCACACAGCACAGCAAACTTATTGTGGAATTTAAATGTCCATCTGCATCACTGCTGTTACAGTTCTCTCTCCTGTTCTCACATCACAGAACCAGAACTTCTTGAACGACCAGAGAACTAGAGGAGACCAGAACCATGTGTGAACCACAGTGACCAGAGTAGTATATCAAAGGCAGAGCAGCGTATGTGGACTCTTGGGTTGACTCAAACTAACTGTAAGTGGCCCACTCCAGATGGTGACAGGGTTACACAAATATGACACAATATTTCCTGTTTACAACATTTGAACTGGAGCAAAAACACAAGGGCTGGAAAATAAAACACTAACATGTCATATGTTCCCTCATATATGTCAAATGCTCTCTATTTTGACACCTATCATCTTGTTTATATAAAGCCTGGCTTCAGAGAGTCTTCAGCACCACAGAGAGCCCAACTCAAACCCAGCTGCTTCCTGTTTGGGTGTTTATTCACTGAATGAAATGGCATCAGTCTTTCCTGTGGTGGGAGACAGGATCTTTCTCCTGACCTTTACAAAGACTGCACGCCCAGCCTACCCCAGGGGATCCTCTTAGACCTTGGCTCACCTAAAGGTTTCTCCTTTTTTTTTTTCCTTAAGAAGGTTTCATAGGAGTTTTTCCTGACATACTTTGAGGGTCTGGAGGCTGAGTTGATGCTTGTTACACTAGGAATACAATGTAGCAATGATGATGATGATGAAATAATGAACTAAACTGGAATTGTAAATGAAAACATCCTCTAATTTCTCCAGGAATCCCATCTGAATTCTTCAGGTCAGCCAAGTACTTAAGGTTTAGTTTATGAACCCGGCCTGATAGACTCAACAAACAGTAAGCTATACCTCTGTCCAAACATTTGACTGGTCACATCCTGTGTAATCTGGTTCCTCCCTCAGAGAGTGTGAGCACAGCCTCCAGCTACACTGACACTGTGAACTCCAGGCTGTACTTGAGATACAGAGAGGATGGTTTATGGCTAGTGCAGTACATTCCATCCAGAGCTTACCTTTACCTTTGTTTAGAAATAAACTTACATAGTAGCATTACAACCTCAATAATCACCTCTGCTTTAATTCTTTCCAGTCTGTTGTCATATAAGTAAAGTTTACTCATCACATTAACTGTAGGATAAGTGCTTCATTTACAGCTATGTATAGAATCCTGCCTGGGTTGTTGAAAATATTTGCAATACACCTACATGCTATATGATGTCATGCTATGTTGTTTAATTGGTTAATTAATTTCCCAATTCAATTGATGAGCCTCCTGCTCCACACTGACGCCCAGGCTGTCCCACTGACAACAAGGGGTGTGGTGTATAAACAACACAATATACAATAATCAACAATGCAAAAAGTTTCAAATCTTTTTCAGTGTTTCTCACACCATCATATTGCAAGCAAAATGTTTGTGTGTCGTTCTGGCTGTAAGAGCAAGAAAGGTAATGTAAAATCTTCTTCTTCTTTCTTCTCCTTCCCTCTCCCCCTGTCGCGGTATCAACATCTCCCCTCTTCTTCTCGTCCGAAGGCAAAAAGTGCAAATTTCTCACACACACACACATTAATATTAACATGCAAACAGAGAAGAATTAATAAAGTAAAGCAAAGCAGTATTAACATTAAAATAAGTTAATGTTTTTAACAGTAAATAAGTGGTAAAAATGAATTGAAAACACAGGATCAGTGGTTTAAGTCAACAAAAATATGTTGTGATAACTGGTGTGCTTCACACCTCAAAGCAGCATTTCTATTCCTACTTTGTTAGCTAATGTTAGTAATGCTGCTAATGCCGGTCACAAACAGCGATAACGTTGCTAGGTTAGTCAGCAAAAAAGAGTCTGAACTTTTTTCCCACTAAATAAGAACTGTTGTCTTGTTCACTCTCTCACTCCAGTTTAACTGGGATATGGAAGCAAATCTGTACCATAATTCAAATTTTAAAATGTGTTAACAGAAATGCTTTTTCATTTATAGCTGCATTTTTTGACTCATCAATAAAAATAAATCAGTAATAAATCAATTTTGAATTTGCAATCCCCACAGGAGAGAGGCTGGCACGCCAGCGGCCTCTGACTGCCCCCTTTCAGTCTGACTGGACCGTTATACGCAACTTCATAATGGATAGGAGGCGGTGTGTGCATATTCAACACTGGAGCAAGAAGAGAGATGAGGAGAGTGAGAAGGTCATGTTGGTACCATAAGACTCTGTGTGGTGTTTGTCCAGAAACAGCAGGAACTTCCCCCACCATGTTGAAATCTGTGCCACAGCTGTGAGGGGAGGCCACAGCTGCCCCTGAGAGTGACAACAAAATCAGCCGCAGAACAGCAGGTTTTGACTCAGGTCTTTCTCCGACCACGTTGTCACATAAACAACAACAAAAACAACAACACTTTTACCTTCTGATCGCCATGATGCTCAAGGTAAGATTTTGCAGAAACAGAAAGCTTGCAAGCTAACATGCAAGGAGCTGCAGGTCTGATTTATTGTCAATGAAATCTACACAGCTCAAGACACATTTTTACGTAGCTACACCACAATATTATCATATGCGGCTGAAAGGGCGAGAACATACTTGTGAGGCTTTTCTTGTACACTGTCTTCACTCACACATACATATTCATGTGCAAAAAATAGGGCGTTACTTAAGCACTGAAAAATCTGGTCCTACGCAGCCTGTTAATGTGGATCATGGGTGCATGTGTGGACATCTCTATGCATTCTGCTGTATACATACTGTATGCCAAGTTACCAATCCATTTCTGCACTTCTAGCTTTTTATTAATATATGAACTGGAAAGCCAACACTTCCTCTTGACCAATATATTATTATAATTTATAACATAACAATGATGATAATACAATCGTCATTACAATTTTTAAGTTATACACTTCTCATGCTTGTATAGACAGTTAAAAGTGGCTATCAAAACGACCTATTTAAAGGTACCAGAATACAGGAAAAGACATCTACTCTCTCTTAGGGAACTCCTCTGGTGAGGACCAATTCCTCCCTGAGACCTTGTATACTTTTTCATAGATGTATTGACAATACTATTAATTCAGCATGATCCTGATCCCACCATCAACAATGTTATGGAATACCATAATTTCAATTTCATTATGCTATGCTATGCTGTTGTTACCTTCATTTTAATTTCTCAAACAAAAACTATCCAATAATCCAAGGAATTGTTTTGGGCTGTATGTTTATCTCACCATTTATGTCTGGATGTTTTTCTTATAACTATATCAAATTATTTTTGTTTTATTTTTTTCATTCTGGTTCTTTTGAACATATTCAAAATAAAGTTCAGTTGAATTCAATTTCCCTTTTTTTACTTTTTTTCTTATTTCTTCCAGCTGAGGGTTTGAGGCACTGTTCAGTCCTTACCACTCCTGCATGAGGTTCACACTCACAGAGGTCAATCCCCACCTCAGCCATTAATACAAAAAGATGTGCACTAAGACTAGCATACACACCTTTTCCTCTGTTTGGCCAAAAGAAAGCAACTATGACGCTACAGAGTCCATCCGTGAAAAAGAGCCCTTGAAAGAAGGGCAGGATTAGGAGAAAGGAAAATCACATCCCCAAATAAGTTTATAGTGGCTGCCTTGTATATGTCAGGCTGTGCTATTTAAAATGTCAAAGTGCCTGGTCAGCTAGCTAATTTGATGGATTCCATTCATCAACATCTAAGTAGCACAGATCTTCAAGTAGCTACTCATAAAATCTACTCTGCTTATGACAGTGTGTAAATTTAAAAATACACATAAATGTTGCTTGTCACTGTTGGAAATTACAATTTTGTATGTACTTCTCCCCATGTATATGTACACAATACACTGATGTCTTTTGAAACATGTCATGTGTAAAACATGACCAAAGATTAGAAATATTTGGAGCGAGAGAGGCCAGGTTTTTAGGGATCGGACATGCATGTATGCATCAAGCTCCATCTAATGATGCGTTGTATATTATCCGTGAAAACTTCTGAATTCCATAAAATGATCAGCTGATATCAGATGCAAAGTGTGTGTTTCTGCATGTTGTGTTGTGGCATGGTGCTTAACAAACACTTCATCCATGTGCGGTATTGCACATGGATGCACTGCCGATGTCGGCAACTGCATCATCGTGGAACTCCCACCACTGGTTTTGGAATTCCTTCCTTAATGGAGACAGTTTGTCCTTGATTATTTTTTGCCCAAAACATAACATGCTTCATTATTACTGGAACAGTCAGCTCAGGTCTTCAAGACCATTTCCAAAGCAAACTATTTCAAATTTTAAAAAGTTTACATGTGACAATACCAGACGTGGTTACAAAAAAGGTTTCCAACTCTTTGCATAAAAGGGATCTTGAACAATGGGACTATCGCTTCAAAGCAGCCAAGATAGAAACTAAACTATTGTGGAGAATGTGGGCATCAATCCCACTACCTCTCTCACATACCAAGCTTGAGCACTCTACCATCTTGAGTTAACTCCTGTATGGAATGGCTGCCATGTAGCTCCATGTAGATCATCTCATATCCCATACTCTTCCAGACTCTTGAAGGTCTCCTTGATCAGACGCCTACTGTAATTCATCAGATACAGTAGACGAGGTGGCTGAGATCAATTATGCTCTGCAAGTTCAAATCTCCATCATTGTTCCAGACAAGCTGTACTTTTAGTCTGGGCAAGTTGACGTGTTGGAGGTGATGAGCTGCCAAACATTGTGAGGCTCCCACACAAGTTTACATGGTTGACTCCATGCACTGCTAATCTGCTTGTCCTGCTGGACTGCTAATTCAAGGTTCAAGAGTCTTTATTGGTCATTATGCACTTGCAGAATTCAAAATTATTATACATACATATATATACATATATATTTACACTGTGATTATACATATATATATATATATATATATATATATATATATATATATATATACACATATATATGTGTATATACATACATACAAATATATATATATATATTTATATATATATATATATATATATATATATATATATATATATATACATGTATATTATATATACATTAGATGTCACATATTAATGAAAAAATAACTGTTTGATGTAGCGATCAATATTTTCTACAGAACTTCACTGCAAGAAAACTAATGTGACTCTCGCCAGCTGGATGTAAGCGTTTCACAGCAAGAAGGTACCTGGGTTCGATTCCCGGCCCCAGGGCCTTACTTTTCGTGTTCTCTCTCCCTGTCTGTGTGGGTTCTCTCTGGGTACTCTGATCTTCCTCCCACCATCCAAAAACATGCATGGGGATTAGGTTAATGGCTAATTTAAATTGACCGTAGGTGTGAATGTGAGTGTGAGTGGTTGTCTGTCTCTATGTGTCCTGTGATGAACTGGAGACTTGTCCAGAGGTACCCCTGCCTTTCACAATAAGACCAGCTGGGATAGACTCCAGTCCCCAAATACAGCTTACATGTTGATGTATCAGCATTAATACTCCAATAATATAATATATGATACAATATGAACTGGAGCAGGTAACTTTAAAATTTGAGAAATTTTGTAGAACAGTGTTGTATTGACAGCTAACAGACCATTGGTGAAATGTGTTTTGGTAATAATAATAATAGCTGGTTAATGAGTGCTTTACTTTATGTATTTGTGTACTTTACTTGATGCCGATAACTGATGGATCTAAGCTAGCTCAAAAGTTTTGTCTTCACTTTCTCCAGGTGAAAGTTGAGCAGCGTGTCTTCTGTTAAACACACCTTCAGTTGTAGTTCCTGCTCTGTTCTAATCTTGCTTTGATCTGTATTCTAATCTGCTTTGATCTGAATTCTAATCTGCTTTGATCTGTATTCTAATCTGCTGTTGATCTGTACTGTACCCTTCTTATTATTATTTCTGCATACTGCAAAGTTACTAAGTATTGTCAAAAATCAATAGGTAGCATTATTACACATTAATGTCTCTTAATGCATAATGCGTAATGTATACACCACACACACACACACACACACACACACACACAGTCTAGTGTCCAGTGACCAGTCCATAGTTAAACAATGTAGGACAGAGAGTCCTAAGAGCAGGTCAGTTTTTTATCCAGACATGCAGTGTAAATTTGAACTCTACAGCGTGTTAAAGCTGTATGAAAAGCTTTGAATCTCTGCTTGCAGAGAGAATTTTCCAGAGTGGCGCCACAGACGGGTAAAGTAACCTTAACATTCCTACATGTTGGCAACATCTTTAACAAGTTTTTTTTCAACTGAACATGGTTTTTATAGTTTTATTGTTGCTCGGTTGAGGAGATGTTGGCAAGACATGTACTCCTTCTGTTCGATGATATTATCGAGGTCACAGTTGCTAAACAGTTCTCACTGAGATAAGATGACCTATGTTAGCTACAAGTATTATTTCTGAAGTGGCTGCTGACTGAGATAAGAATACATAGCTACGCCAAATAAAATGCAAAGATAAAATTGTTCTCTGCATGAAGGTGGAATTGTGCCCGTGGAGACGGTAGGTAACGTAAACTTGTCATTATTTAGCAAGCTAGCATTATCTGTAAGCGTTGGGATACAGCTAAGTTGACATGAGAGGCTAAACATGAAAAAAGATATGGTCTACATGTAGCTGTATAGATACAGTATGTCTTAACTGGATTAGCATGAAGCATTTGTTAATCCTTGATTCAGCTATATTAACTTTATGCTCTTATTTTCATAGTAATCAAGCAAAATTGCAATCAAGAGCAGACCAATAGCTGGTAAGTAGGCCAAGGTTATGGTGTACAAAATGATGCTTGTAGCTTTACTGTACACAACTACCAGGAAGCTAGCACCAGCAATGGTTCATAAAGTGGCAGCAACAATGCGGAGGGTGGAAAAATGATTCTACATTGTACTACATCATTTTAGGCTTAAAGACACGGCTGTAATGTCCTAAATATTGACAATCAAAGCAGTGACAATAAAAACTGACAGACTTTTTGCAGAAGCTTAAAATGCTTTATTCAACGTCCCTCTTAATGACCATCACCAGACCTGTCAGCGCCGACAGATTTCACAAAACTCTCTTCTGATGACTGTAACTCCTGATCAGTGTGTGCTATTGAAGGCATTCAGTTGATTCTGGAAAGCAGATAAATTGGGCTTTTTTTCAACAATATAATGTTTATTACAGTAAAGTACAAACGTTGAATCACAGGTGAGGTTTCACTCTCTACACCTGAAAAAAAGGGAGCGCTTTCTCCTCACCGTCACTCCTGAATCCAGTGCCGGTGCCTTTGTTATTTACCTTTGACATATTTTATTATTTCTTTACTGATCATTCTATTTCATATTTGATCAATAGCAGTTACACCTCCGTGCTCTGGGTCTGAACAGGTGAGCCAACCTGTTTAATAGCTGATCACCAGCTCAAATTAGCTGTAAATCACTGCCACTCCTAAACTGATCAAATTATCCTGTCAATAAAGAATCACAGATGCCAGGTATAAGCCCCATTTATTATTGTTTAATGGTTTACATTGATTTATGATGATAAGTTTTGATTGAAGAAATAACCCCTCGCCCCCATGATACTGCAGTATCTTGGCTTTGTGGCAGCAAACAGGACGTTCACCTGTGGTCCTTCTAATAATAATAATAATAAGTCCTCTTATTATTAAGAGGTTATTGCAAAGTTTACTTAATGTTGTAAACTGGGAAAGCTGGGGAGAAAATAAAAGTTTCTATAGGCTGTGGAAGATCTATATGCATTTCTAGCCTTTTATAAATAACAAATATAGTGTACGTGATTAAATGTCAGGTTATTAAATATTGTTATTGCACTGGAAATGAAACAACAAAAACAATCAAAGTGAGGAGTGGGCTGCAGGTCCTGTCTTGATCTGCTGGATCTCTGCTTGGACTCACTCAGATAAGATTAGATAAGACCAGTTCCTCCTCTCTGACTCCAAGAAACTCCAGGACATGAGCACCAGGAGGAGGAGTCTTTATTGCCCACATTCCTGCTTTAATCCTGCCAGACACATCCAAAGCTTAATGTGGCCTCTTCCTTTCTCCCTGCTCTGGAACAGAAGCATTACATTAAGATTTTAATGGTTAACTATGCTTTCATTCCTCAGCTACTGTCATATAAGTAATCACTGTGACAACAATGTCAATTGTGGGATTGTTTCAGTGGATTAACTCTACAGACACAATTCATAATGTCGATCTGCCTGTTGGAAGTACACCTTCCTACATGCTCTGATATCATGGTTCATCTGTGTTGGTTAATTTGTTGATTAATTTTGATTCAATTGGTCAAGTTTTTGTTCTGTGGTTTCCTACCATAGGGTGAGCGCTTCTCTCTACTCTTCTTCAGTCCTTCAGCCAGTCAAGTCTCTTGGTCTTCATCCTCCCTCCACTGCATCTCCTGTTCTCCCTCTCCCACATGCTGGGAGGGGGAGGGAAACAATGATGTGACCCAGAGACAGAGACATGTTGTCCCAACCGCAGGCCCAGCGCCTCATGCAGCAAGTGGAAAGAGCAAACTCTCCTGAACCTTCCAACCTGCATCAAGCACCATCTTGTCTACTCCTCTACTCCCTGAAAATGTGGAGCCAGCTCCTCTGCAAGGGCACAGTAGACTATGCTGTGAAGAGGATGACAGGCACAGAGAGAGACTGAGATGGAGCCATGTCAACCAAAGATGTCCACAGATGTCTCACATATGTCCGGCAAGAGCTTACTGGTGATGAAGTCACGCTGCAGAGATCCAGCAGATCCAGACAGAACTCTGCAGCTCACCCCTCACCCCATCCATCCAGGAACGGTGATAGTACTGCATAGTAGGCATCTTACAGATATTAAAGAGTTTGGATGATTAGACACTAAATTAAATGGCCAGGAATTTAGGGTTTAATCCAGCAAACTTAATATTTAGTAAGATATCAGTAAAACGTCAAAACCAACTTGTACTAGTAAATTACTCACAATCTTTCTCTGATGCCTCTCTAAACTCTCAACTGCTGAACGCCACCAAACCTAAAACCAAATTTTGGTAACAGCCTAATTCTTAATTTGGTCCAGATGAGCCACCACTGTCGAATTTAACTGGTCACATTGAATTAATGTGAATCAGATATTGATCCTTTTGAACTTTGCCTTTGTTTAATCAAGTTCATTCCATTTTTGTCACAGTGAGTCAATGCTGTCATGTATCTTTCCATCAATCTTCCTTTATTCTAGTTTTTATTTTCTGTTTTATTATTTCTGTTAGTAGCTCCGGTCATTATTTAGTTTGTCAAACTAATCATTTATTATTAGTTATTTTCTGTGACAGTAGTAGTCTGAGTTATAGTTTGTCAAATAAACATCTCATTTATAAAGAACTTGAAGGCTATTTTGATTTGTGTGTGTATATAAAGTAATTGGAATCACTGTACACTAGGTCAAGAACTCTGTAGCACCCTGAGATTAAGAGACTCCCTATTAATTAATGTCAAATTCACAAGTTTTCCCTGTTTTAGCAAAAACTGGGTGGCACCCTGATACTTCCCCTCTACTATTAAAGGCAATATTGAGCTGTTTTTTCCTGCAGGGAGCCATTACTGGACCCTACCTACAAAATAAGAAAAGAAGTCAAGGCTGCATTGTGTGAACATTTATTTGAGTTTGCAATGCAAAGTGTAATTGTACTCTCATTCCATGTTAGCTAGTTACACTAGCTACCCTTCCTGTTAGCATAACTGCCCGCCAGTGAGTAGTGATGAGGTTTGACTGAGCAGAGTTATAAGTGCTTCAGAAGTACTTATTTGAAAGGCTGGAAAGAAATTTTGATTCTGGTTCTGATTGTCCCACCGAGGAGACGTATACACTTCCACTCTTTTGTAAGACTGCAGCTGGGTCTTACAGGGACAAGTTTCCTTCTCCGTACTGGT
>JAQQSB010000936.1:0-54947 GCA_029721515.1 Synanceia verrucosa
GGGTCTGACTCATTTCAAAATGAATGGCAGTCTATGGGGACAGAGGCTGGCGCAGGGAGAGGGAGTGAGAAGGGAGGGGCCGTCTCCATGGAAACGGCCCAGCTCTGTGTGTGGCACTTGGGCTGCAGTGAGCATGCCTGTGATACAGGCTTCTGATTGGTCAATGCTCATGATAAAGAGAGTGGATGCCATAATCAATCATTCACATACAGACTGACCAGGGGTGCGTCTAGACTTTTTCATAGGGGTGGCCCTGGCCCAAGGGGGGCCCAAGTCAGTCAGGGGTGGCCAGCAGAGTTATATGATATGCATGCACCTCCCTCAACATAGCATTGTTAAATTCAAACATTTTCAAATGTGTTATATTCAAACATTTTCACCATTCAGCTTTTAAATTGAAATTCATGAATTATACATTCATAATTTTTCAACATTCATTCTATTTAACCTTCATATTACTACATTCAACCCAGCATTAGCAGTTTGGCTTCAGCTTTTATTTTCAGAATTTCAATTCATACAATTCATTCTCATTCAAACATTCAACCCAGCATTCAGCAGTTTGGCTTAGGCTTTTATTTTCAAACATTCAATTCATACTCATTCATACATTCAACCCAGCATTAGCATTCGGCAGCGTAGCTTCAGCTGCGGGCATTCACACCCCGCAATTGCTTCAGCAATTGCTCTTCTAGTTGGTGTGAATGCCCCAAGGCATTCACACCTATGTTCTCCTACCTTTATTATTATTATTATTTTTCTTCTACCTCGTTTTTAAGCGCTTCTTCTCCCACAGTTTTCAAGCTAGAAACTTCAAACGAACTTCAAAACGTGCGTCTTCATCAGGACATTATTGCTTGTATTTTTCTAAGCCATAACCTTCATAATTTCCGAGTTATTAACAATAATTCAAAAAATTTTCCCATTGGAAATGAATGGGGAGAGCTTCAAATTTAAAAAATTTTCAGCCTCGAACAAACCTTCATAACTCCTTCATACTTTCACTTAGAAACTTCATTCTACTTTCAAAACGCGGCAAATTTTCCTGGCTACATATTCATAATTCATCTTCAATTCAAAAATGTACGGTTCATTCACAATTTCAGCATATCTCAGACCATGAAATCTTCAAAAATCAGCCTTTAACATGGGTGTCTATTATGCACTAGAGTGGAGAACTACACACCTAGAGTGGAGAGCAGTGTCTGAAGCGTCTGACAAAAATATTTTTAAATCGCGATTGTGAGGGCTACGTACATCCCACGGACATAATTTTTACATCAAAACGTTGGAAATCTTGTCCCGATCGTAGCGATGTGTCTCTCGTGTCTGTGAGGTTTATAGTTTTGGCTCCAGACCCTTAATTAGGGCGGCACCTCCAGAAATCCCTCCATAGACTGCAATGTTAATTTTCAGAGGAAAAGGCGTGAGGAAGCAGAGAAACCTCTTGTGTTTAACCTGCCGCTGTCAGCCTTCTGAGTGGGCTAGAGACATGAAATTTACACCGCTGCGACCCTCGCAGCTCCTGCCGCCCCACGGTCCAAACCCCAAAGTTGTACTCCTCACGGTTTTGGAGTTATTTAGAGGAGTTTGGCAGGGTCTGACTCAGTTCAAATGAATGGCAGCCTAAGGGGGCAGAAGGAGACAGAGGCTGGTGCAGGAGAGAGGGAGTGAGAAGGGAGGGCCGTCTCCATGGAAACGGCCCAGCTGTGTGTGTGGCACTTGGGCTGCAGTGAGCATGCCTGTGATACAGGCTTCTGATTGGTCAATGCTAATTATATACTTCACCATGTATATATTTCACCATTCAGCTTTTAAATTCAAATTCATGGATTATACATTCATAATTTTTCAACATTCATTCTGCTTAACCTTCATACTACTACATTCAACCCAGCGTTCAGCAGTTTGCTTAGTCTTTTATTTTCAAAGTTTCAATTCATACAATTCATTTCTCATTCAAACATTCAACCCAGCATTCAGCAGTTTGGCTTCAGCTTTCATTTTCAAAATTTCAATTGCATAACTCATTCTCATTCATACATTCAACCCAGCATTAGCATTCGCAGCGTAGCTTCAGCTGCGGGCATTCACACCATAATTGCTTCAGCAATTGCTCTTCTAGTTATTATTATTTTTCTTCTACCTCGTTTTTAGCGCTTCTTCTCCCACAGTTTTCAAGCTAGAAACTTCAAACGAACTTCAAAACGTGCGTCTTCATCAGGACATTATTGCTTGTATTTTTCTAAGCCATAACCTTCAAAATTTACGAGTTATTAACAATAATTCAAAAAATTTTCCCATTGGAAATGAATGGGGAGAGCTTCAAATTTAAAAAATTTTCAGCCTCGAACAAACCTTCATAACTCCTTCATACTTTCACTTAGAAACTTCATTCTACTTTCAAAACGCGGCAAATTTTCCTGGCTACATATTCATAATTCATCTTCAATTCAAAAAATGTACGGTTCATTCACAATTTCAGCATATCTCAGACCATGAAATCTTCAAAAATCAGCCTTTAACATGGGTGTCTATTGCGTGCACTAGAGTGGGAGAACTACACACCTAGAGTGGAGAGCAGTGTCTGAAGCGTCTGAAAAAAATATTTTTAAATCGCGATTGTGAGGGCTACGCACATCCCACGGACATAATTTTTACATCAAAACGTTGGAAATCTTGTCCCGATCGTAGCGATGTGTCTCTCGTGTCTGTGAGGTTTATAGTTTTGGCTCCAGACCCTTAATTAGGGCGGCACCTCCAGAAATCCCTCCATAGACTGCAATGTTAATTTTCAGAGGAAAAGGCGTGAGGAAGCAGAGAAACCTCTTGTGTTTAACCTGCCGCTGTCAGCCTTCTGAGTGGGCTAGAGACATGAAATTTACACCGCTGCGACCCTCGCGAGCTCCTGCCGCCACGGTCCAAACCCCAAAGTTGTACTCCTCACGGTTTTGGAGTTATTTAGAGGAGTTTGGCAGGGTCTGACTCAGTTCAAATGAATGGCAGCCTAAGGGGGCAGAAGGAGACAGAGGCTGGTGCAGGAGAGGGAGTGAGAAGGGAGGGGCCGTCTCCATGGAAACGGCCCAGCTGTGTGTGTGGCACTTGGGCTGCAGTGAGCATGCCTGTGATACAGGCTTCTGATTGGTCAATGCTAATTATATACTTCACCATGTATATATTTCACCATTCAGCTTTTAAATTCAAATTCATGGATTATACATTCATAATTTTTCAACATTCATTCTGCTTAACCTTCATACTACTACATTCAACCCAGCGTTCAGCAGTTTGCTTAGTCTTTTATTTTCAAAGTTTCAATTCATACAATTCATTCTCATTCAAACATTCAACCCAGCATTCAGCAGTTTGGCTTCAGCTTTCATTTTCAAAATTTCAATTCGTACAACTCATTCTCATTCATACATTCAACCCAGCATTAGCATTCGGCAGCGTAGCTTCAGCTGCGGGCATTCACACCCGCAATTGCTTCAGCAATTGCTCTTCTAGTTGGTGTGAATGCCCCAAGGCATTCACACCTATGTTCTCCTACCTTTATTGGTGTGAATGCCCCAAGGCATTCACACCTATGTTCTCCTACCTTTATTATTGGTGTGAATGCCCCAAGGCATTCACACCTATGTTCTCCTACCTTTATTATTGGTGTGAATGCCCAAAGCATTCACACCTATGTTCTCCTACCTTTATTATGTGCCTGCCGTCGAGCAAGGCTGGCGAAGCCAGCCTTGCGAGCACGGCGGCACATATTACTATTCCTTTTGGGGGGGTTCCCTAAGTGTCTTAGCATTCATGGCAGGCGAAGCCTGCCATGAATGCTTGTAGTGGGTCCAAAACACACATATATGATGTAAAATGATAAAATAACCAAAAAATACCAAAAATCCATCCCAAAATCATAAAAACACTGTATTTTAGCCAGCAACGCGCTTATTAGTATTCAGGACGAGGGTTTATTTTTTTTATTATTTTTATTATTATAGACAAACTTTGACACTTAATGCGGCTCGTACCGTAAGGTGCACCCAGGCATGACATATATCAAAACGTGCGTCTCGGTCGTGGGAGGGGTGCTATTACTTTTCTCCGTCAAAGCCGTTACCGTATGGCGCTAGACCCCAAAAAACGCCGAAAAAGTCCCATAGGAATGAATGGGGAAAGGGTCGGATTTCAAATTTTTTCTTCATCGAACAAACAGTCACAGCTCCTCATGCTTTCACCTAGAAACTCCATTCAACTTTCAAAACGCAGCAAATTTTCCTGGCAACATATTCATAATTCATCTTCAATTAAAAAAATGTATAGTTTCTTCAGCATTTCAACTTTTTCCAGACCATGAAATCTTCAAAAATCAGCCTTTAACATGGGTGTCTATTGCGTGCACTAGAGTGGGAGAACTACACACCTAGAGTGGAGAGCAGTTTCAGAATCGTCTGCAAAAAATATTTTTAAATCGCGATTGTGAGGGCCACGTTCACTCCACTGACAT
This sequence comes from Synanceia verrucosa, assembly GCA_029721515.1. Taxonomy (NCBI): domain Eukaryota; kingdom Metazoa; phylum Chordata; class Actinopteri; order Perciformes; family Synanceiidae; genus Synanceia; species Synanceia verrucosa. The sequence continues at coordinate 4,505 of JAQQSB010000936.1, forward strand.
AATTTTTACAGCAAAACGTTGGAAATTTCGTCCCGGTCGTAGCGATGTGTCTCTTGTGTCTCTGAGATTTATGGTTTTGGCTCCAGACCCTTAATTAGGCAGCACCTCCAAAAATCTCTCCATTGGGCCCAATGTTAATTTTCAGAGGAAAAGGCGTGAGAAAGCAGGAAAACCTCTTGTGTTTAACCTGCCGCTGACGGGCTTCTGAGTGGGCTAGAGACATAAAATTTACATCGCTGCGATCCTCAATGAGCTCCTGCCGCCTACGGTCCAAACCCCAAAGCTGTACGCCTTACGGTTGGGGAGTTATTTAGAGGAGTTCGGCAGGGTCTGACTCAGCTTGAAATCAATGGCAGTCAGTGAGAGCCAGTGTGGGGACAGACCAGGGGCGCGCCTAGACTTTTCCATGGGGGTGCCCCATGGGGTGTTGAAGCCATGCAGGGGTGGCCAGCAGAATTAGGTGATATGCATGATCCTCCATCACCATAGCATCATTCACATGCAAAAATCTAAGCTCTACTGCTTATAGTTTTTTTTATACGAGAGGTGATTCGACAGGTCAGCTCATAATCAGAAGCATAGTGTGACAGAGCAGCTGTGTGTGTGTGGTATTTGAACTGAAGGGACCCTGTCTGTGATATGATGCATAGGTCAATGCTGATGATACAGAGAGTGGATGACATCATTGATTCACACACACAGACAGGAAGCTCAGGCTGTTTCCTTCAAAATAAAAGTCTGTTTTTTCAAAATAAAAGCCCCAAACTTCGGAGGGGTAACTTTTTTCCTCACAGGAAGCTGTGGAGATGACTATCCTTTCAAAGTAAAAGCCCCAAACTCTGATTTAAGCGTCACAGGAAACAAGGTGTGTTTGTTTTCAACACGAACCTGGGACAGGCACGCACGTAGTGCGTGCTTCGGCGTGTTTGTTTTCAACACGAACCTGGGACAGGCACGCACAAAGTGCGTGCTTCGGTGCAGGAGAGGGTCAGCATGCATCAGGCTGGGCCTACATGGCCCGGCGTCGCGTGGGCCCGGCGTCATGTGTGCAGGCACATATTAAAATTTCTTCAGGAATTTTTTGTCTAGTTGGTGTGAATGCCCAAAGCATTCACACCTATGTTATCCTACCTTTATTATTATTATTTTTCTTCCCCCCCTGTTTTTTGGCTCGCTTCTTCTCCCACAGTTTTCAAGCTAGAAACTTCAAACCAACTTCAAAACGTGCGGCTTCATCGGGACACGTGTGCTATTACTTTTCATAACCGTAACCTTCATAATTTCCGAGTTATTAACCATAATTCATCAAAATTTTCCCATTGAAAATGAATGGGGAGAGCTTCAAACTTCAAAAATTTTCAACCTCGAACAAACCTTCATAACTCCTTCATAATTGGACTTAGAAACTTCATTCAACTTTCAAAACGCAGGAAATTTCCCTGGCTACATATTCATAAATCATTGTCTATTCAAAAAATGTACGGTTCATTCACAATTTCAGCATATCTCAGACCATGACATCTTCAAAAAACAGCCTTTAACATGGGTGTCTAGTGCGTGCACTAGAGTGGGAGAACTACACACCTAGAGTGGAGAGCAGTGTCTGAAGCGTCTGAAAAAATATTTTTAAATCGCGATTGTGAGGGCTACGTACACCCCACGGACATAATTTTTACATCAAAACGTTGGAAATTTTCGTCCCGGTCGTAGCGATGTGTCTCTCGTGTCTGTGAGGTTTATAGTTTTGGCTCCAGACCCTTAATTAGGGCGGCACCTCCAGAAATCCCTCCATAGACTGCAATGTTAATTTTCAGAGGAAAAGGCGTGAGGAAGCAGAGAAACCTCTTGTGTTTAACCTGCCGCTGTCAGCCTTTTGAGTGGGCTAGAGACATAAAATTTACATCGCTGCGATCGTCATGAGCTCCTGCCGCCCACGGTCCAAACCCCAAAGCTGTACTCCTCACGGTTTTGGAGTTATTTAGAGGAGTTCGGCAGGGTCTGACTCAGTTCAAATGAATGGCAGTCTAAGGGGACAGAAGGTGACAGAGGCTGGTGCAGGGAGAGGGAGTGAGAAGGGAGGGGCCGTCTCCATGGAAACAGCCCAGCTCTTGGCAGTTGACCTCAAGTGACCCTGCCTGGGCCTTATACAGGCTTCTGATCGATCAATGCTCATGATACAGAGAGTGGATGACATCATCAATCACACACACACACACACACACACACACACACACAGACAGACCAGGGCGTGTCTAGACTTTTTAAAGGGGGCCGGGGCCCAAGGGGGGCCCAAGTCATGCAGGGGTGGCCAGCAGAATTAGGTCAAACTCCAGAGGGGTAACTGTTTCCTCACAGGAAGCTGTGTCTATTACTGTCCTTTCAAAATAAAAGTCCCGAATTCTGATTGAGTCTTCACAGGAAACAAAGTCAGCACGCACGTAGTGCGTGCTTCGGTGTGTTTGATTGCAACATGGATTTGGGACAGGCACACATTTACATTCAACTTTTGAATAAAATTCAAACATTTTCACCATTCAGCTTTTAAATTCAAATTCATGAATTATACATTCATAATTTTTCAACATTCATTCTGCTTAACCTTCATACTACTACATTCAACTCAGCATTCAGCAGTTTGGCTTCAGCTTTCATTTTCAAAATTTCTATTCATACAATTCATTCTCACTCAAACATTCAACCCAGCATTCAGCAGTTTGGCTTCAGCTTTTATTTTCAAAATTTCAATTCGTACAATTCATTCTCATTCATACATTCAACCCAGCATTAGCATTCGGCAGCGTAGCTTCAGCTGCGGGCATTCACACCCCGCAATTGCTTCAGCAATTGCTCTTCTAGTTATGTGCCTGCCGTCGAGCAAGGCTGGCGAAGCCAGCCTTGCGAGCACGGCGGCACATATTACTATTCCTTTTGGGGGGGTTCCCCAAGTGTCTTAGCATTCATGGCAGGCGAAGCCTGCCATGAATGCTTGTAGTAGGTCCAAAACACACATATATGATGTAAAATGATAAAAAAAAACAAAAAAATACCAAAAAATCCATCCCAAAATCATAAAAACACTGTGTATTAGCCAGCAACGCGCTTATTAGTATCCAGGACGAGGCTTCTTTTTTTTTCTTATTATTATTATTATAGACGCATTCTTCGGCAATTAATGCGGTCGTGACTGTAAGGTGCACCCAGGCATGAGATATATCAAAACGTGCGTCTCGATCGTGCCACCATGGCTATTACTTTTCTCCGTCAAAGCCGTTACCGTGGCGACGCTAGACCCCAAAAACCGCCGAAAAAAGTCCCATAGGAATGAATGGGGAAAGGGTCGGATTTCAAATTTTTTTCTTCATCGAACAAACAGTCACAGCTCCCTCATGCTTTCACCTAGAAACTCCATTCAACTTTCAAAACGCAGCAAATTTTCCTGGCAACATATTCATAATTCATCTTCAATTAAAAAAATGTATAGTTTCTTCAGCATTTCAACTTTTTCCAGACCATGAAATCTTCAAAAATCAGCCTTTAACATGGGTGTCTATTAGTGCACTAGAGTGACACAACTACACACCTAGAGTGGAGAGCAGTTTCAGAATCGTCTGAGTTTTTTTTTTTTAAATCGCGATTGTGAGGGCTACGTTCACTCCACCGACACAATTTTTACAGCAAAACGTTGGAAATTTCGTCCCGGTCGTAGCAATGTGTGTCTTATGTCTGTGAGATTTGTACTTTTTGCTCCACGGCCTTAAATAGTACCCCACCTCCCAAAATTCTCTCCATAGGGCCCAATGTTAATTTTCAGAGGAAAAGGCGTGAGAAAGCAGGAAAACCTCTTGTGTTTAACCTGCCGCTGACGGGCTTCTGAGTGGGCTAGAGACATAAAATTTACACCGCTGCGATCCTCGCGAGTTCCTGCCACCTCCAGTCCAAACCCCAAAGCGGTACTCCTCACGGTTTTTGAGTTATTGAGAGGAGTTCGACAGGGTCCGACTCAGCTTGAAATCAATGGCAGTCAGTGAGAGCCAGTGTGGGAGACAGACCAGGGGCGCGCCTAGACTTTTCCATAGGGGTGCCCCTTGGGGTGTTGAAGCCATGCAAGGGTGGCCAGCAGAATTAGGTGATATGAATGAACCTCCATCACCATAGCATCATTCACATGCAAAAATCTAAGCTCGACTGCTTATAGTTTTTTTTATACGAGAGGTGATTCGACAGGTCAGCTCATAATCAGAAGCATAGTGTGACAGAGCAGCTGTGTGTGTGTGTGGTATTTGAACTGAAGGGACCCTGTCTGTGATATGATACATAGGTCAATGCTGATGATACAGAGAGTGGGTGACATCATTGATCACACACACAGACAGGAAGCTCTGGCTGTTTCCTTCAAAATAAAAGTCTGTTTTTTCAAAATAAAAGCCCCAAACTTCGGAGGGGTAACTTTTTTCCTCACAGGAAGCTGTGGAGATGATTATCCTTTCAAAGTAAAAGCCCCAAACTCTGATTTAAGCTTCACAGGAAACAAGTTGTGTTTGTTTGCAACACCAACCTGGGACAGGCACGCACATAGTGCGTGCTTCGGCGTGTTTGTTTTCAACATGAACCTGGGACAGGCACGCACGAAGTGCGTGCTTCGGTGCAGGAGAGGGTCAGCATGCATCAGGCTGGGCCTACATGGCCCGGCGTCGCGTGGGTCCGGCGTCATGTGTGCAGGCACATATTAAAATTTCTTCAGGAATTTTTTGTCTAGTTATTATTATTCTTCCCCCCACTTTTTCGCCGCGCTTCTTCTCCCACAGTTTTCAAGCTAGAAACTTCAAACGAACTTCAAAACGTGCGCCTTCATCGGGAATGGTGTGCTATTACTTTTCATAACCATAACCTTCATAATTTCCGAGTTATTAACAATAATTCAAAAAATTTTCCCATTGGAAATGAATGGGGAGAGCTTCAGATTCAGACATTTTCAAACATTTTCCTTCAGCGAACAAACCTTCATAACTCCTTCATACTTTCACTTAGAAACTTCATTCGACTTTCAAAACGCAGTGAATTTCCCTGGCTACATATTCATAAATCATCGTCTATTCAAAAAATGTACAGTTCATTCACAATTTCGACTTATGTCAGACCATGAAATCTTCAAAAATCAGCCTTTAACATGGGTGTCTATTGCGTGCACTAGAGTGGGAGAACTACACACCTAGAGTGGAGAGCAGTGTCTGAAGCGTCTGAAAAAAATATTTTTAAATCGCGATTGTGAGGGCTACGTACACCCCACGGACATAATTTTTTCATCAAAACGTTGGAAATCTTGTCCCGATCGTAGCGATGTTTGTCTCATGTCTGTGAGGTTTATAGTTTTGGCTCCAGACCCTTAATTAGGGCGGCACCTCCAGAAATCCCTCCATAGACTGCAATGTTAATTTTCAGAGGAAAAGGCGTGAGGAAGCAGAAAAACCTCTTGTGTTTAACCTGCCGCTGTCAGCCTTCTGAGTGGGCTAGAGACATGAAATTTACACCGCTGCGATCATCGCGAGCTCCTGCCGCCCACGGTCCAAACCCCAAAGCTGTACTCCTCACGGTTTTGGAGTTATTTAGAGGAGTTTGGCAGGGTCTGACTCAGTTCAAATGAATGGCAGCCTAAGGGGGCAGAGGGAGACAGAGGCTGGTGCAGGGAGAGGGAGTGAGAAGGAGGGGCCGTCTCCATGGAAACGGCCCAGCTCTGTGTGTGGCACTTGGGCTGCAGTGGGCATGCCTGTGATACAGGCTTCTGATTGGTCAATGCTAATTACATACAGAGTGGATGCCATTGTCAATCACTCACACACAGACAGACCAGGGGCGTGTCTAGACTTTTTTAAAGGGGTGGCCCGGGCCCAAGGGGGGCCCAAGTCATGCAGGGGTGGCCAGCAGAATTAGGTCAAACTCCAGAGGGGTAACTGTTTCCTCACAGGAAGCTGTGTCTATGACTGTCCTTTCAAAATAAAAGTCCCGAATTCTGATTGAGTCTTCACAGGAAACAAAGTCAGGCACGCACGTAGTGCGTGCTTCGTGTGTTTGATTGCAACATGGATCTCGAACAGGCACACATTTAACATTCAACTTTTGAATAAAATTCAAACATTTTCACCATTCAGCTTTTAGATTCAAATTCATGAATTATACATTCATAATTTTTCAACATTCATTCTACTTAACCGTCATACTACTACATTCAACCCAGCATTCAGCAGTTTGGCTTCAGCTTTTATTTTCAAAATTTCTATTCATACAATTCATTCTCATTCAAACATTCAACCCAGCATTCAGCAGTTTGGCTTCAGCTTTTATTTTCAAAATTTCAATTCATACAATTCATTCTCATTCAAACATTCAACCCAGCATTCAGCAGTTTGGCTTCAGCTTTCATTTTCAAAATTTCAATTCATACAATTCATTCTCATTCAAACATTCAACCCAGTATTCAGCAGTTTGGCTTAGGCTTTTATTTTCAAAGTTTCTATTCATACAATTCATTCTCATTCATACATTCAACCCAGCATTCAGCAGCATTCAGCAGCATTCAGCAGCGTAGCTTCAGCTGCGGGCATTCACACCCCGCAATTGCTTCAGCAATTGCTCTTCTAGTATTACATTTAAAACCCCCCTACTCAAAACTTTGAACCGCTACTCCTCCCGCACCGTTGGTCGTAGAAACGGCGTTCAGCTTAAAACAACCGGCTCGGCCGGGAATGGTGTGCTTGTATTCAGAATTTTGATATTCCTTATAATTTCCGAGTTATGGCCCATAATCCATTTCAAAATTTCCCATAGGAAATGAATGGGGCTTCAGACTTTTTCAGTCATTTAACCTCACTGAACAAACACTCACAGCTTCCTCATAGTTGGGCCTAGAAACTCCATTCAACTTGTAAAACACAGCAAATTTTCCTGGCTACATTTTCATAATTCAACATTTATTAAAAAAATGTATAGTTTATTCAGCATTTCGCTTTCTTTCAGACCATGGAAAGCAGAGTTTAACATGGGTGTCTATTGCGTGCACTAGAGTGGGAGAACTACACACTTAGAGTGGAGAGCAGCTTCTGCATCAGCTGAAAAAATATTTTGAAACGGCGATTGCGAGGGCTACGTACGCCCCACTGACATAATTTATACATCAAAACGTTGGAAATTTCGTCCCGGTCGTATCGATGTACCTCACATGCCTGTGAGATTTATAGTTTTGGCTCCAGACTCTTAATTAGGGCGGCACCTCCAGAAATCCCTCCATAGACTGCAATGTTAAATTTCAGAGGAAAAGGCGTGAGGAAGCAGAGAAACCTCTCGTGTTTAACCTGCCCTTGTCAGCCTTCTGAGTGGGCTAGAGACATAAAATTTAGACCGCTGCGACCCTCGCGGGCTGCTGCTGCCCACGGTCCAAACCCCAAAGCTGTACTCCTCATGGTTGGGGAGTTATTCAGAGGAGTTCGGCAGGGTCTGACTCATTTCAAATGAATGGCAGTCTATGGGGACAGAGGCTGGCGCAGGGAGAGGGAGTGAGAAGGGAGGGGCCGTCTCCATGGAAACGGCCCAGCTCTGTGTGTGGCACTTGGGCTGCAGTGAGCATGTCTGTGATACAGGCTTCTGATTGGTCAATGCTCATGATAAAGAGAGTGGATGCCATAATCAATCATTCACATACAGACTGACCAGGGGTGCGTCTAGACTTTTTCATAGGGGTGGCCCTGGCCCAAGGGGGGCCCAAGTCAGTCAGGGGTGGCCAGCAGAGTTATATGATATGCATGCACCTCCCTCAACATAGCATTGTTAAATTCAAACATTTTCAAATGTGTTATATTCAAACATTTTCACCATTCAGCTTTTAAATTGAAATTCATGAATTATACATTCATAATTTTTCAACATTCATTCTACTTAACCTTCATACTACTACATTCAACTCAGCATTAGCAGTTTGGCTTCAGCTTTTATTTTCAGAATTTCAATTCATACAATTCATTCTCATTCAAACATTCAACCCAGCATTCAGCAGTTTGGCTTAGGCTTTTATTTTCAAAGTTTCTATTCATACAATTCATTCTCATTCAAACATTCAACCCAGCATTCAGCAGCATTCAGCAGCATTCAGCAGCGTAGCTTCAGCTGCGGGCATTCACACCCGCAATTGCTTCAGCAATTGCTCTTCTAGTTGGTGTGAATGCCCAAAGCATTCACACCTATGTTCTCCTACCTTTATTATTGGTGTGAATGCCCAAGGCATTCACACCTATGTTCTCCTACCTTTATTATTATTATTATTTTTCTTCTACCTCGTTTTTCGCCGCGCTTCTTCTCCCACAGTTTTCAAGCTAGAAACTTCAAACGAACTTCAAAACGTGCGTCTTCATCAGGACATTATTGCTTGTATTTTTCTAAGCCATAACCTTCATAATTTCCGAGTTATTAACAATAATTCAAAAAATTTTCCCATTGGAAATGAATGGGGAGAGCTTCAAATTTAAAAAATTTTCAGCCTCGAACAAACCTTCATAACTCCTTCATACTTTCACTTAGAAACTTCATTCAACTTTCAAAACGCAGTAAATTTCCCTGGCGACATATTCACAAATCATTGTCAATTCAAAAAATGTACAGTTCATTCACAATTTCCACTTATGTCAGACCATGAAATCTTCAAAAATCAGCCTTTAACATGGGTGTCTATTGCGTGCACTAGAGTGGGAGAACTACACACCTAGAGTGGAGAGCAGTGTCTGAAGCGTCTGAAAAAAATATTTTTAAATCGCGATTGTGAGGGCTACGTACACCCCAGGGACATAATTTTTACATCAAAACGTTGGAAATCTTGTCCCGATCGTAGCGATGTGTCTCTCGTGTCTGTGAGGTTTATAGTTTTGGCTCCAGACCCTTAATTAGGCGGCACCTCCAGAAATCCCTCCATAGACTGCAATGTTAATTTTCAGAGGAAAAGGCGTGAGGAAGCAGAAAAACCTCTTGTGTTTAACCTGCCGCTGTCAGCCTTCTGAGTGGGCTAGAGACATGAAATTTACATCGCTGCGATCGTCGTGAGCGCCTGCCGCCCACGGTCTAAACCCCAAAGCTGTACTCCTCACGGTTTTGGAGTTATTTAGAGGAGTTTGGCAGGGTCTGACTCAGTTCAAATGAATGGCAGCCTGAGGGGGCAGAAGGAGACAGAGGCTGGTGCAGGGAGAGGGAGTGAGAAGGGAGGGGCCGTCTCCATGGAAACGGCCCAGCTGTGTGTGTGGCACTTGGGCTGCAGTGAGCATGTCTGTGATACAGGCTTCTGATTGGTCAGTGCTAATTATATACTTCACCATGTATATATTTCACCATTCAGCTTTTAAATTCAAATTCATTAATTATACATTCATAATTTTTCAACATTAATTTTGCTTAACCTTCATATTACTACATTCAACCCAGCATTCAGCAGTTTGGCTTCAGCTTTTATTTTCAAAATTTCTATTCATACAATTCATTCTCATTCAAACATTCAACCCAGCATTCAGCAGTTTGGCTTCAGCTTTTATTTTCAAAATTTCAATTCATACAATTCATTCTCATTCAAAATTCAACCCAGCATTAGCATTCAGCAGCGTAGCTTCAGCTGCGGGCATTCACACCCGCAATTGCTTCAGCAATTGCTCTTCTAGTTATTATTATTTTTCTTCTACCTCGTTTTTCGCCGCGCTTCTTCTCCCACAGTTTTCAAGCTAGAAACTTCAAACGAACTTCAAAACGTGCGTCTTCATCAGGACATTATTGCTTGTATTTTTCTAAGCCATAACCTTCATAATTTCAGAGTTATTAACAATAATTCAAAAAATTTTCCCATTGGAAATGAATGGGGAGAGCTTCAAACTTCAAAAATTTTCAACCTCAAACAAACCTTCATAACTCCTTCATACTTTCACTTAGAAACTTCATTCAACTTTCAAAACGCAGTGAATTTCCCTGGCTACATATTCATAAATCATCTTCAATTCAAAAAATGTACAGTTCATTCACAATTTCGACTTATGTCAGACCATGAAATCTTCAAAAATCTGCCTTTAACATGGGTGTCTATTGCGTGCACTAGAGTGGGAGAACTACACACCTAGAGTGGAGAGCAGTGTCTGAAGCGTCTGAAAAAAATATTTTTAAATCGCGATTGTGAGGGCTACGTACATCCCACGGACATAATTTTTACATCAAAACGTTGGAAATCTTGTCCCGATCGTAGCGATGTGTCTCTCGTGTCTGTGAGGTTTATAGTTTTGCCTCCAGACCCTTAATTAGGGCGGCACCTCCAGAAATCCCTCCATAGACTGCAATGTTAATTTTCAGAGGAAAAGGCGTGAGGAAGCAGAGAAACCTCTTGTGTTTAACCTGCCGCTGTCAGCCTTCTGAGTGGGCTAGAGACATGAAATTTAGACCGCTCATGATCCTCGGGAGCTCCTGCCGCCCACGGTCCAAACCCCAAAGCTGTACTCCCACGGTTTTGGAGTTATTTAGAGGAGTTTGGCAGGGTCTGACTCAGTTCAAATGAATGGCAGCCTAAGGGGGCAGAAGGAGACAGAGGCTGGTGCAGGGAGAGGGAGTGAGAAGGAGGGGCCGTCTCCATGGAAACGGCCCAGCTGTGTGTGTGGCACTTGGGCTGCAGTGAGCATGCCTGTGATACAGGCTTCTGATTGGTCAATGCTAATTATATACTTCACCATGTATATATTTCACCATTCAGCTTTTAAATTCAAATTCATGAATTATACATTCATAATTTTTCAACATTCATTTTGCTTAACCTTCATACTACTACATTCAACCCAGCATTCAGCTGTTTGGCTTCAGCTTTTATTTTCAAAATTTCTATTCATACAATTCATTCTCATGCAAACATTCAACCCAGCATTCAGCAGTTTGGCTTCAGCTTTTATTTTCAAAATTTTAATTCATGCAATTCATTCTCATTCAAAAATTCAACCCAGCATTCAGCAGTTTGGCTTAGGCTTTTATTTTCAAACATTCAATTCATACTCATTCAAACATTCAACCCAGCATTCAGCAGTTTAGCTTCAGCTCAGCAGCATTCAGCAGCATTCAGCAGCATTCAGCAGCGTAGCTTCAGCTGCGGGCATTCACACCCGCAATTGCTTCAGCAATTGCTCTTCTAGTTATTATGTGCCTGCCGTCGAGCAAGGCTGGCGAAGCCAGCCTTGCGAGCACGGCGGCACATATTACTATTCCTTTTGGGGGGGTTCCCCAAGTGTCTTAGCATTCATGGCAGGCGAAGCCTGCCATGAATGCTTGTCATGGAGTCCACAAACACATAAATGATGAAAAATGATGAAAAACACCAAAAAATCCCAAGAAAATCCACCCCAAAATCCTTAAAAGCAACGCGCTTATTAGTATTCAGGACGAGGTTTCTTTTTTATTATTATTATTATTTTTATTATTATTATTATAGACGCATTCTTCGGCAATTAATGCGGGTCGTACCGTAAGGTGCACCCAGGCATGAGATATATCAAAACGTGCGTCTCGATCGTGCCACCATGGCTATTACTTTTCTCCGTCAAAGCCGTTACCGTGGCGACGCTAGACCCCAAAAACCGCCGAAAAAAGTCCCATAGGAATGAATGGGGAAAGGGTCGGATTTCAAATTTTTTTCTTCATCGAACAAACAGTCACAACTCCCTCATGCTTTCACCTAGAAACTCCATTCAACTTTCAAAACGCAGCAAATTTTCCTGGCAACATATTCATAATTCATCTTCAATTAAAAATGTATAGTTTCTTCAGCATTTCAACTTTTTCCAGACCATGAAATCTTCAAAAATCAGCCTTTAACATGGGTGTCTATTGCGTGCACTAGAGTGGGAGAACTACACACCTAGAGTGGAGAGCAGTTTCAGAATCGTCTGAAAAAATATTTTTAAATCGCGATTGTGAGGGCCACGTTCACTCCACTGACATAATTTTTACAGCAAAACGTTGGAAATTTCTGTCCCGGTCGTAGCGATGTGTCTCTTATGTCTCTGAGATTTATGGTTTTGGCTCCAGACCCTTAATTAGGGCAGCACCTCCCAAAATTCTCTCCATTGGGTCCAATGTTAATTTTCAGAGGAAAAGGCGTGAGAAAGCAGGAAAACCTCTTGTGTTTAACCTGCCGCTGACGGGCTTCTGAGTGGGCTAGAGACATAAAATTTACATCGCTGCGATCCTCGCGAGCTCCTGCCGCCACGGTCCAAACCCCAAAGCTGTACGCCTTACGGTTGGGGAGTTATTTAGAGGAGTTCGGCAGGGTCTGACTCAGCTTGAAATCAATGGCAGTCAGTGAGAGCCAGTGTGGGGACAAACCAGGGGCGCCTAGACTTTTCCATAGGGGTGCCCCATGGGGTGTTGAAGCCATGCAGGGGTTGCCAGCAGAATTAGGTGATATGCATGAACCTCCATCACCATAGCATCACTCACATGCAAAAATCTAAGCTCTACTGCTTGTAGTTTTTTTATACGAGAGGTGATTCGACAGGTCAGCTCATCATCAGTGGCAGAGTGTGACTGGTTGTTGGTGTGTGTGTATCAGATCCACATAGACACACATATAGAGATTAAGTGATGATATGATACAGGCTTCTGATTGACCATTACCAATGATACAGAGAGTGGATGACATCATTGATCACACACACAGACAGGAAGCTCAGGCTGTTTCCTTCAAAATAAAAGTCTGGTTTTTCAAAATAAAAGCCCCAAACTTCGGAGGGGTAACTTTTTTCCTCACAGGAAGCTGTGGCTATGACTGTCCTTTCAAAATAAAAGCCCGAACTCTGGTTTAATCTTCACAGGAAACAAAGGTGTGTTTGTTTTCAACATGAACCTGGGACAGGCACGCAAGTGCGTGCTTGATGCAGGAGAGGGTCAGCATGCATCAGGCTGGGCCTACGTGGCCCGGCGTCAGCGTGGGTCCGCGTCATGTGTGCAGGCACATATTAAAATTTCTTCAGGAATTTTTAGTCTAGTTATTATTTTTCTTCTACCTGTTTTTTACGCTTCTTCTCCCACAGTTTTCAAGCTAGAAACTTCAAACGAACTTCAAAACGTGCGTCTTCATCAGGACATTATTGCTTGTATTTTTCTAAGCCATAACCTTCATAATTTCAGAGTTATTAACAATAATTCAAAAAATTTTCCCATTGGAAATGAATGGGGAGAGCTTCAAACTTCAAAAATTTTCAACCTCAAACAAACCTTCATAACTCCTTCATACTTTCACTTAGAAACTTCATTCAACTTTCAAAACGCAGTGAATTTCCCTGGCTACATATTCATAAATCATCTTCAATTCAAAAAATGTACAGTTCATTCACAATTTCGACTTATGTCAGACCATGAAATCTTCAAAAATCTGCCTTTAACATGGGTGTCTATTGCGTGCACTAGAGTGGGAGAACTACACACCTAGAGTGGAGAGCAGTGTCTGAAGCGTCTGAAAAAAATATTTTTAAATCGCGATTGTGAGGGCTACGTACATCCCACGGACATAATTTTTACATCAAAACGTTGGAAATCTTGTCCCGATCGTAGCGATGTGTCTCTCGTGTCTGTGAGGTTTATAGTTTTGCCTCCAGACCCTTAATTAGGGCGGCACCTCCAGAAATCCCTCCATAGACTGCAATGTTAATTTTCAGAGGAAAAGGCGTGAGGAAGCAGAGAAACCTCTTGTGTTTAACCTGCCGCTGTCAGCCTTCTGAGTGGGCTAGAGACATGAAATTTAGACCGCTGCGATCCTCGGGAGCTCCTGCCGCCCACGGTCCAAACCCCAAAGCTGTACTCCCCACGGTTTTGGAGTTATTTAGAGGAGTTTGGCAGGGTCTGACTCAGTTCAAATGAATGGCAGCCTAAGGGGGCAGAAGGAGACAGAGGCTGGTGCAGGGAGAGGGAGTGAGAAGGGAGGGGCCGTCTCCATGGAAACGGCCCAGCTGTGTGTGTGGCACTTGGGCTGCAGTGAGCATGCCTGTGATACAGGCTTCTGATTGGTCAATGCTAATTATATACTTCACCATGTATATATTTCACCATTCAGCTTTTAAATTCAAATTCATGAATTATACATTCATAATTTTTCAACATTCATTTTGCTTAACCTTCATACTACTACATTCAACCCAGCATTCAGCTGTTTGGCTTCAGCTTTTATTTTCAAAATTTCTATTCATACAATTCATTCTCATGCAAACATTCAACCCAGCATTCAGCAGTTTGGCTTCAGCTTTTATTTTCAAAATTTTAATTCATGCAATTCATTCTCATTCAAAAATTCAACCCAGCATTCAGCAGTTTGGCTTAGGCTTTTATTTTCAAACATTCAATTCATACTCATTCAAACATTCAACCCAGCATTCAGCAGTTTAGCTTCAGCTCAGCAGCATTCAGCAGCATTCAGCAGCATTCAGCAGCGTAGCTTCAGCTGCGGGCATTCACACCCGCAATTGCTTCAGCAATTGCTCTTCTAGTTATTATTATGTGCCTGCCGTCGAGCAAGGCTGGCGAAGCCAGCCTTATGCGAGCACGGGCGGCACATATTACTATTCCTTTGGGGGTTCCCCAGTGTCTTAGCATTCATGGCAGGCGAAGCCTGCCATGAATGCTTGTAGTAGGTCCAAAACACACATATATGATGTAAAATGATAACAATACCAAAAAATACCCAACAAATCCCTCCAACAATCATAAAAACGCTGTGTTTTAAGCCAGCAACGCGCTTATTAGTATTCAGGACGAGGGTTTATTTTTTTTTCCTATTATTATGTGCCTGCCGTCGAGCAAGGCTGGCGAAGCCACCCTTGCGAGCACGGCGGCACATATTACTATTCCTTTTGGGGGGGTTCCCCAAGTGTCTTAGCATGCCTGCCATGCATGCTTGTAGTAGGTCCAAAAACATATATAAATGATGAAAAATAATTTAAAAAATCCAAAAAAATCCACCCCAAAAACATACAGTGAGTGTGTATTGGCTGGCAACGCAGCGTATATTACTATCCGGCCGGGTTTATTTTTTTTATTATTATTATAGACGGGATTTTCGGCAATTAATGCGGCTCGTACCGTAAGGTGCACCCAGGCATATGATATATCAAAACGTGCGTCTCGATCGTGTGAGGGGTGGTATTACTTTTCTCCGTCAAAACCGTTACCGTGGCGAAGCTAGACCCCAAAACCGCCGAAAAAGTCCCATAGGAATGAATGGGGAAAGGGTCGGATTTCAAATTTTTTTCTTCATCGAACAAACAGTCACAGCTCCCTCATGCTTTCACCTAGAAACTCCATTCAACTTTCAAAACGCAGCAAATTTTCCTGGCAACATATTCATAATTCATCTTCAATTAAAAATGTATAGTTTCTTCAGCATTTCAACTTTTTCCAGACCATGAAATCTTCAAAAATCAGCCTTTAACATGGGTGTCTATTATGTGCACTAGAGTGGGAGAACTACACACCTAGAGTGGAGAGCAGTTTCAGAATCGTCTGAAAAAAATATTTTTAAATCGCGATTGTGAGGGCCACGTTCACTCCACTGACATAATTTTTACAGCAAAACGTTGGAAATTTCGTCCCGGTCGTAGCGATGTGTCTCTTGTGTCTCTGAGATTTATGGTTTTGGCTCCAGACCCTTAATTAGGGCAGCACCTCCAAAAATCTCTCCATTGGGCCCAATGTTAATTTTCAGAGGAAAAGGCGTGAGAAAGCAGGAAAACCTCTTGTGTTTAACCTGCCGCTGACGGGCTTCTGAGTGGGCTAGAGACATAAAATTTACATCGCTGCGATCCTCGCGAGCTCCTGCCGCCTCGTCCAAACCCCAAAGCCGTACTCCTTACGGTTCTTGAGTTATTCAGAGGAGTTTGACAGGGTCCGACTCAGCTTGAAATCAATGGCAGTCAGTGAGAGCCAGTGTGGGGGACAGACCAGGGGCGCGCCTAGACTTTTCCATAGGGGTGCCCCATGGGGTGTTGAAGCCATGCAGGGGTGGCCAGCAGAATTAGGTGATATGCATGAACCTCCATCACCATAGCATCATTCACATGCAAAAATCTAAGCTCTACTCCTTATAGTTTTTTTTATACGAAAGGTGATTGGACAGGTCAGCTCATAATCAGTGGCATAGCTGTGTGTGTGTGTCAGATGGGGGATCCACATAGACACATATATAGAGATTAGGTGATGATATGATATAGCCTTCTGATTGCCCATCACCAAAGATAGAGAGAGTGCATGACATCTTGATCTCACACACACAGACAGGAAGCACTGGCTCAAGCTGTTTCTTTCAAAATAAAAGTCTGGTTTTCAAAAGAAAAGCCCCAAACTCCAGAGGAGTAACTATTTCCTCACAGGAAGCTGTGGCCGTGACTGTCCTTTCAAAATAAAAGCCCCGAATTCTGGTTTAATCTTCACAGGAAACAAGGTGTGTTTGTTTGCAACACAAACCTGGGACAGGCACGCACGAAGTGCGTGCTTCAGTGCAGGAGAGGGTCAGCATGCATCAGGCTGGGCCTACATGGTCCGGCGTCATGTGTGCAGGCACATATTAAAATTTCTTCAGGAATTTTAGTCTAGTTATTATTTTTATTATAGCCACTTCTTCGGCAATTAATGCGGGTCGTACCGTAAGGTGCACCCAGGCATGAGATATATCAAAACGTGCGTCTCGATCGTGCCACCATGGCTATTACTTTTCTCCGTCAAAGCCGTTACCGTGGCGACGCTAGACCCCAAAAACCGCCGAAAAAAGTCCCATAGGAATGAATGGGGAAAGGGTCGGATTTCAAATTTTTTTCTTCATCGAACAAACAGTCACAGCTCCCTCATGCTTTCACCTAGAAACTCCATTCAACTTTCAAAACGCAGCAAATTTTCCTGGCAACATATTCATAATTCATCTTCAATTAAAAAAATGTATAGTTTCTTCAGCATTTCAACTTTTTCCAGACCATGAAATCTTCAAAAATCAGCCTTTAACATGGGTGTCTATTGCGTGCACTAGAGTGGGAGAACTACACACCTAGAGTGGAGAGCAGTTTCAGAATCGTCTGAAAAAAATATTTTTAAATCGCGATTGTGAGGGCCACGTTCACTCCACTGACATAATTTTTACAGCAAAACGTTGGAAATTTCGTCCCGGTCGTAGCGATGTGTCTCTTGTGTCTCTGAGATTTATGGTTTTGGCTCCAGACCCTTAATTAGGGCAGCACCTCCAAAAATCTCTCCATTGGGCCCAATGTTAATTTTCAGAGGAAAAGGCGTGAGAAAGCAGGAAAACCTCTTGTGTTTAACCTGCCGCTGACGGGCTTCTGAGTGGGCTAGAGACATAAAATTTACATCGCTGCGATCCTCAAGCGAGCTCCTGCCGCTTAGGGTCCAAACCCCAAAGCTGTACGCCTACGGTTGGGGAGTTATTTAGAGGAGTTTGGCATGGTCCGACTCAGCTTGAAATCAATGGCAGTCAATGGGAGCCAGTGTGGGAGTCAGACCAGGGGCGCCTAGACTTTTCCATAGGGGTGCCCCATGGGGTGTCAAGCCATGCAGGGGTGGACAGCAGAATTAAGTGATATGCATGATCCTCCATCACCATAGCATCATTCACATGCAAAAATCTAAGCTCTACTCCTTATAGTTTTTTATACGAGAGGTGATTGGACAGGTCAGCTCATAATCAGTGGCATAGCTGTGTGTGTGTGTCAGATGGGGGGATCCACATAGACACATATATAGAGATTAGGTGATGATATGATACAGGCTTCTGATTGCCCATTACCAATGATACAGAGAGTGGATGACATCATTGATCACACACACAGACAGGAAGCTCAGGCTGTTTCCTTCAAAATAAAAGTCTGGTTTTTCAAAATAAAAGCCCCAAACTTCGGAGGGGTAACTTTTTTCCTCACAGGAAGCTGTGGCAATGACTGTCCTTTCAAAGTAAAAGCCCCAAACTCTGATTTAAGCTTCACAGGAAACAAAGTGTGTTTGTTTGCAACATTAATCTGGAACAGGCACGCACATAGTGCGTGCTTCGGCGTGTTTGTTTTCAACATGAACCTGGGACAGGCACGCACGAAGTGCGTGCTTCGGTGCAGGAGAGGGTCAGCATGCATCAGGCTGGGCCTACATGGCCCGGCGTCGCGTGGGTCCGGCGTCATGTGTGCAGGCACATATTAAAATTTCTTCAGGAATTTTAGTCTAGTTATTATTTTTCTTCTACCTCGTTTTTCGCCGCGCTTCTTCTCCCACAGTTTTCAAGCTAGAAACTTCAAACGAACTTCAAAACGTGCGTCTTCATCAGGACATTATTGCTTGTATTTTTCTAAGCCATAACCTTCATAATTTCCGAGTTATTAACAATAATTCATAAAATTTTCCCATTGGTAATGTATGGGTAGAGCTTCAAATTTAAAATATTTTCAGCCTCGAACAAACCTTCATAACTCCTTCATACTTTCACTTAGAAACTTCATTCAACTTTCAAAACGCGGCAAATTTTCCTGGCTACATATTCATAATTCATCTTCCATTCAAAAAATGTACGGTTCATTCACAATTTCAGCATATCTCAGACCATGAAATCTTCAAAAATCTGCCTTTTACATGGGTGTCTATTGCGTGCACTAGAGTGGGAGAACTACACACCTAGAGTGGAGAGCAGTGTCTGAAGCGTCTGAAAAAAATATTTTTAAATCGCGATTGTGAGGGCTACGTACATCCCACGGACATAATTTTTACATCAAAACGTTGGAAATCTTGTCCCGATCGTAGCGATGTGTCTCTCGTGTCTGTGAGGTTTATAGTTTTGGCTCCAGACCCTTAATTAGGGCGGCACCTCCAGAAATCCCTCCATAGACTGCAATGTTAATTTTCAGAGGAAAAGGCGTGAGGAAGCAGAAAAACCTCTTGTGTTTAACCTGCCGCTGTCAGCCTTCTGAGTGGGCTAGAGACATGAAATTTAGACCGCTGCGACCCTCGCGAGCTCCTGCCGCCCACGGTCCAAACCCCAAAGCTGTACTCCTCACGGTTTTGGAGTTATTTAGAGGAGTTTGGCAGGGTCTGACTCAGTTCAAATGAATGGCAGCCTAAGGGGGCAGAAGGAGACAGAGGCTGGTGCAGGGAGAGGGAGTGAGAAGGGAGGGCCGTCTCCATGGAAACGGCCCAGCTCTGTGTGTGGCACTTGGGCTGCAGTGAGCATGTCTGTGATACAGGCTTCTGATTGGTCAATGCTAATTATATACTTCACCATGTATATATTTCACCATTCAGCTTTTAAATTCAAATTCATTAATTATACATTCATAATTTTTCAACATTCATTCTACTTAACCTTCATACTACCACATTCAACTCAGCATTAGCAGTATGGCTTAGACTTTTATTTTCAAAATTTCAATTCATACAATTCATTCTCATTCAAACATTCAACCCAGCATTCAGCAGTTTGGCTTCAGCTTTCATTTTCAAAATTTCAATTCATACAATTCATTCTCATTCAAACATTCAACCCAGCATTAGCATTCGGCAGCGTAGCTTCAGCTGCGGGCATTCACACCCGCAATTGCTTCAGCAATTGCTCTTCTAGTTGGTGTGAATGCCCAAAGCATTCACACCTATGTTATCCTACCTTTATTCTTATTATGTGCCTGCCGTCGAGCAAGGCTGGCGAAGCCAGCCTTGCGAGCACGGCGGCACATATTACTATTGCTTTTGGGGGGGTTCCCCAAGTGTCTTAGCATTCATGGCAGGCGAAGCCTGCCATGAATGCTTGAAGTAGGTCCAAAAACATACATAATTGATGAAAAATGATAAAAAATCCCCAAAAATCCATCCCAAAAACATACAGTGAGTGTGTATTGGCCAGCAACGCGCTTATTAGTATCCAGGACGAGGGTTTCTTTTTTATTATTATTATTTTTATTATAGACGCACCTTCGGCAATTAATGCGGGTCGTACCGTAAGGTGCACCCAGGCATGACATATATCAAAACGTGCGTCTCGATCGTGCCACGGCTGCTATTACTTTTCTCCGTCAAAAGTGTTACCATGGCGACGCTAGACCCCAAAAACCGCCGAAAAAAGTCCCATAGGAATGAATGGGGAAAGGGTCGGATTTCAAATTTTTTTCTTCATCGAACAAACAGTCACAGCTCCCTCATGCTTTCACCTAGAAACTCCATTTAACTTTCAAAACGCAGCAAATTTTCCTGGCAACATATTCATAATTCATCTTCAATTAATTAAATGTATAGTTTCTTCAGCATTTCAACTTTTTCCAGACCATGAAATCTTCAAAAATCAGCCTTTAACATGGGTGTCTATTGCGTGCACTAGAGTGGGAGAACTACACACCTAGAGTGGAGAGCAGTTTCAGAATCGTCTGAAAAAAATATTTTTAAATCGCGATTGTGAGGGCTACCTTCACTCCACTGACATAATTTTTACAGCAAAACGTTGGAAATTTCGTCACGGTCGTAGCGATGTGTCTCTTGTGTCTCTGAGATTTATGATTTTGGCTCCAGACCCTTAATTAGGGCAGCATCTCCAAAATCTCTCCATTGGGCCCAATGTTAATTTTCAAAGGAAAAGGCGTGAGAAAGCAGGAAAACCTCTTGTGTTTAACCTGCCGCTGACGGGCTTCTGAGTGGGCTAGAGACATAAAATTTACATCGCTGCGATCCTCGCAAGCTCCTGCCGCCTACGGTCCAAACCCCAAAGCTGTACGCCTTACGGTTGGGGAGTTATTGAGAGGAGTTCGGCGGGGTCTGACTCAGCTTGAATTCTATGGCAGTCTGTGAGAGCCAGTGTGGGGGGACAGACCAGGGCGCGCTAGACTTTTCCATAGGGGTGCCCCATGGGGTGTTGAAGCCATGCAGGGGTGGCCAGCAGAATTAGGTGATATGCATGAACCTCCATCACCATAGCATCATTCACATGCAAAAATCTAAGCTCTACTGCTTATAGTTTTTTTTATACGAGAGGTGATTCGACAGGTCAGCTCATAATCAGAGGCATAGTGTGACAGAGCAGCTGTGTGTGTGTGTGGTATTTGAACTGAAGGGACCCTGTCTGTGATATGATGCATAGGTCAATGCTGATGATACAGAGAGTGGGTGACATCATTGATCACACACACAGACAGGAAGCTCAGGCTGTTTCCTTCAAAATAAAAGTCTGTTTTTTCAAAATAAAAGCCCCCAACTTCAGAGGGGTAACTTTTTTCCTCACAGGAAGCTGTGGAGATGACTATCCTTTCAAAGTAAAAGCCCCAAACTCTGATTTAAGCGTCACAGGAAACAAGGTGTGTTTGTTTTCAACACCAACCTGCAGTGCAGTGCGGTGCAGGAGAGGGTCAGCATGCATCAGGCTGGGCCTACATGGCCCGGCGTCGCGTGGGTCCGGCGTCATGTGTGCAGGCACATATTAAAATTTCTTCAGGAATTTTTTGTCTAGTTATTATGTGCCTGCCGTCGAGCAAGGCTGGCGAAGCCAGCCTTGCGAGCACGGCGGCACATATTACTATTCCTTTTGGGGGGGTTCCCTAAGTGTCTTAGCATTCATGGCAGGCGAAGCCTGCCATGAATGCTTGTAGTAGGTCCACAAACACATAAATGATGAAAAATTATGAAAAACACCAAAAAATCCCAAGAAAATCCACCCCAAAATCCTTAAAAGCAACGCGCTTATTAGTATTCAGGACGAGGTTTCTTTTTTATTATTATTATTATTTTTATTATTATTATTATAGACGCATTCTTCGGCAATTAATGCGGGTCGTACCGTAAGGTGCACCCAGGCATGAGATATATCAAAACGTGCGTCTCGATCGTGCCACCATGGCTATTACTTTTCTCCGTCAAAGCCGTTACCGTGGCGACGCTAGACCCCAAAAAAACTGCGAAAAAAAGTCCCATAGGAATGAATGGGGAAAGGGTCGGATTTCAAAATTTTTTCTTCATCGAACAAACAGTCACAGCTCCCTCATGCTTTCACCTAGAAACTCCATTCAACTTTCAAAACGCAGCAAATTTTCCTGGCAACATACTCATAATTCATCTTCAATTAAAAATGTATAGTTTCTTCAGCATTTCAACTTTTTCCAGACCATGAAATCTTCAAAAATCAGCCTTTAACATGGGTGTCTATTGCGTGCACTAGAGTGGGAGAACTACACACCTAGAGTGGAGAGCAGTTTCAGAATCGTCTGAAAAAAATATTTTTAAATCGCGATTGTGAGGGCTACGTTCACTCCACCGACATAATTTTTACAGCAAAACGTTGGAAATTTCGTCCCGGTCGTAGCGATGTGTCTCTTGTGTCTCTGAGATTTATGATTTTGGCTCCAGACCCTTAATTAGGGCAGCACCTCCAAAAATCTCTCCATTGGGCCCAATGTTAATTTTCAGAGGAAAAGGCGTGAGAAAGCAGGAAAACCTCTTGTGTTTAACCTGCCGCTGACGGGCTTCCGAGTGGGCTAGAGACATAAAATTTACATCGCTGCGATCCTCGCGAGCTCCTGCCGCCTACGGTCCAAACCCCAAAGCTGTACGCCTTACGGTTGGGGAGTTATTTAGAGGAGTTCGGCAGGGTCTGACTCAGCTTGAAATCAATGGCAGTCAGTGAGAGCCAGTGTGGGGGACAGACCAGGGGCGCGCCTAGACTTTTCCATAGGGGTGCCCCATGGGGTGTTGAAGCCATGCAGGGGTGGCCAGCAGAATTAGGTGATATGCATGATCCTCCATCACCATAGCATCATTCACATGCAAAAATCTAAGCTCTACTGCTTATAGTTTTTTTTATACGAGAGGTGATTCGACAGGTCAGCTCATAATCAGAAGCAGAGTGTGACAGAGCAGCTGTGTGTGTGTGTGGTATTTGAACTGAAGGGACCCTGTCTGTGATATGATACATAGGTCAATGCTGATGATACAGAGAGTGGGTGACATCATTGATTCACACACACAGACAGGAAGCTCAGGCTGTTTCCTTCAAAATAAAAGTCTGTTTTTTCAAAATAAAGCCCCAAACTTCGGAGGGGTAACTTTTTCCTCACAGGAAGCTGTGGAGATGACTATCCTTTCAAAGTAAAAGCCCCAAACTCTGATTTAAGCGTCACAGGAAACAAGGTGTGTTTGTTTTCAACATGAACCTGGGACAGGCACGCACGAAGTGCGTGCTTCGGTGCAGGAGAGGGTCAGCATGCATCAGGCTGGGCCTACATGGCCCGGCGTCGCGTGGGTCCGGCGTCATGTGTGCAGGCACATATTAAAATTTCTTCAGGAATTTTTTGTCTAGTTTTTATTATTATTATTATAGACGCATTCTTCGGCAATTAATGCGGGTCGTACCGTAAGGTGCACCCAGGCATGAGATATATCAAAACGTGCGTCTCGATCGTGCCACCATGGCTATTACTTTTCTCCGTCAAAGCCGTTACCGTGGCGACGCTAGACCCCAAAAACCGCCGAAAAAAGTCCCATAGGAATGAATGGGGAAAGGGTCGGATTTCAAATTTTTTTCTTCATCGAACAAACAGTCACAACTCCTCATGCTTTCTACCTAGAAACTCCATTCAACTTTCAAAACGCAGCAAATTTTCCTGGCAACATATTCATAATTCATCTTCAATTAAAAAATGTATAGTTTCTTCAGCATTTCAACTTTTTCCAGACCATGAAATCTTCAAAAATCAGCCTTTAACATGGGTGTCTATTAGTGCACTAGAGTGGGAGAACTACACACCTAGAGTGGAGAGCAGTTTCAGAATCGTCTGAAAAAAATATTTTTAAATCGCGATTGTGAGGGCCACGTTCACTCCACCGACATAATTTTTACAGCAAAACGTTGGAAATTTCGTCCCGGTCGTAGCGATGTGTCTCTTATGTCTCTGAGATTTATGGTTTTGGCTCCAGACCCTTAATTAGGGCAGCACCTCCCAAAATTCTCTCCATTGGGCCCAATGTTAATTTTCAGAGGAAAAGGCGTGAGAAAGCAGGAAAACCTCTTGTGTTTAACCTGCCGCTGACGGGCTTCCGAGTGGGCTAGAGACATAAAATTTACATCGCTGCGATCCTCGCGAGCTCCTGCCGCCTACGGTCCAAACCCCAAAGCTGTACGCCTTACGGTTGGGGAGTTATTTAGAGGAGTTCGGCAGGGTCTGACTCAGCTTGAAATCAATGGCAGTCAGTGGGAGCCAGTGTGGGGGACAGACCAGGGGCGCGCCTAGACTTTTCCATAGGGGTGCCCCATGGGGTGTTGAAGCCATGCAGGGGTGGCCAGCAGAATTAGGTGATATGCATGAACCTCCATCACCATAGCATCATTCACAGGCAAAAATCTAAGCTCTACTGCTTATAGTTTTTTTTATACGAGAGGTGATTCGACAGGTCAGCTCATAATCAGAGGCATAGTGTGACAGAGCAGCTGTGTGTGTGTGGTATTTGAACTGAAGGGACCCTGTCTGTGATATGATGCATAGGTCAATGCTGATGATACAGAGAGTGGGTGACATCATTGATTCACACACACAGACAGGAAGCTCAGGCTGTTTCCTTCAAAATAAAAGTCTGTTTTTTCAAAATAAAAGCCCCAAACTTCGGAGGGGTAACTTTTTTCCTCACAGGAAGCTGTGGCTATGACTGTCCTTTCAAAATAAAAGCCCCGAACTCTGGTTTAATCTTCACAGGAAACAAGGTGTGTTTGTTTTCAACATGAACCTGGGACAGGCACGCACGAAGTGCGTGCTTCGGTGCAGGAGAGGGTCAGCATGCATCAGGCTGGGCCTACATGGCCCGGCGTCGCGTGGGTCCGGCGTCATGTGTGCAGGCACATATTAAAATTTCTTCAGGAATTTTTTGTCTAGTTGGGTGTGAATGCAAAGCATTCACAACCTATGTTATCCTGTGTTCTTTATTATTATTATTCCGCCGACCAGTTTTTTGGACCGCTTCTTCTCCCACAGTTTTCAAGCTAGAAACTTCAAACGAACTTCAAAACGTGCGTCTTCATCGGGAATCGTGGCGCTATTACTTTTCATAGCCGTAACCTTCATAATTTCCGACTATTAACGATTATTCGTGAAAAAATTTCCATTGAAAATGAATGGGGAGAGCTTCAAACTTCAAACATTTTCAGCCTCGAACAAACCTTCATAACTCCTTCATACTTTCACTTAGAAACTTCATTCAACTTTCAAAACGCAGGAAATTTCCCTGGCTACATATTCATAAATCATTGTCTATTCAAAAAATGTACGGTTCATTCACAATTTCAGCATATCTCAGACCATGAAATCTTCAAAAATCAGCCTTTAACATGGGTGTCTATTGCGTGCACTAGAGTGGGAGAACTACACACCTAGAGTGGAGAGCAGTGTCTGAATTGTCTGAAATTTTTTTTTTTAAATCGCGATTGTGAGGGCTATGTACGCCCCACCGAAATAATTTTTACATCAAAACGTTGGAAATTTCGTCCCGGTCGTAGCGATGTGTCTCCCATGTATGTCAGGTTTATAGTTTTGGCTCCAGACCCTTAAATAGGGCGGCACCTCCAAAAATCTCTCCATTGAGCCCAATGTTAAATTTCAGAGGAAAAGGCGTGAGGAAGCAGAGAAACCTCTTGTGTTTAACCTGCCGCTGTCAGCCTTCTGAGTGGGCTAGAGACATAAAATTGACACCGCTGCGATCGTCGGGAGCTCCTGCCGCCTACGGTCCAAACCCCAAAGCCGTGACGCCTACGGTTGGGGAGTTATTTAGAGGAGTTCGGCAGGGTCTGACTCAGTTCAAATGAATGGCAGCCTAAGGGGACAGAAGCTGGTGCAGGGAGAGGGAGTGAGAAGGGAGGGGCCGTCTCCATGGAAACGGCCCAGCTCTTGGCAGTTGACCTCAAGTGACCCTGCCTGGGGCTTATACAGGCTTCTGATCGATCAATGCTCATGATACAGAGAGTGGATGACATCATCAATCACACACACACACACACAGACAGACCAGGGGCGTGTCTAGACTTTTTTAAAGGGGGGGCCCGGGCCCAAGGGGGGCCCAAGTCATGCAGGGGTGGCCAGCAGAATTAGGTCAAACTCCAGAGGGGTAACTGTTTCCTCACAGGAAGCTGTGTCTATGACTGTCCTTTCAAAATAAAAGCCCCGAATTCTGATTTAATCTTCACAGGAAACAAAGTCAGGCACGCACGTAGTGCGTGCTTCGGTGTGTTTGATTGCAACATGGATCTGGGACAGGCACGCACGTAGTGCGTAAGCTTGATGTGTTCGATTGCAACATGGATCTGGGACAGGCACACATTTAACATTCAACTTTTGAATAAAATTCAAACATTTTCACCATTCAGCTTTTAAATTCAAATTCATGAATTATACATTCATAATTTTTCAACATTCATTCTGCTTAACCTTCATACTACTACATTCAACCCAGCATTCAGCAGTTTGGCTTCAGCTTTTATTTTCAAAATTTCTATTCATACAATTCATTCTCATTCATACATTCAACCCAGCATTAGCATTCAGCAGCGTAGCTTCAGCTGCGGGCATTCACACCCCGCAATTGCTTCAGCAATTGCTCTTCTAGTTGGTGTGAATGCCCAAAGCATTCACACCTATGTTATCCTACCTTTATTCTTATTTTTCTTCCCCCCCTGTTTTTTGGCTCGCTTCTTCTCCCACAGTTTTCAAGCTAGAAACTTCAAACCAACTTCAAAACGTGCGGCTTCATCGGGACACGTGTGCTATTACTTTTCATAACCATAACCTTCATAATTTCCGAGTTATTAACCATAATTCATCAAAATTTTCCCATTGGAAATGAATGGGGAGAGCTTCAAATTTAAAAAATTTTCAACCTCGGACAAACCTTCATAACTCCTTCATACTTTCACTTAGAAACTTCATTCAACTTTCAAACGCGGCAAATTTTCCTGGCGACATATTCACAATTCATCTTCAATTCAAAATGTACGGTTCATTCACAATTTCAGCATATCTCAGACCATGAAATCTTCAAAAATCAGCCTTTAACATGGGTGTCTATTGCGTGCACTAGAGTGGGAGAACTACACACCTAGAGTGGAGAGCAGTGTCTGAAGCGTCTGAAAAAAATATTTTTAAATCGCGATTGTGAGGGCTACGTACACCCCACGGACATAATTTTTACATCAAAACGTTGGAAATCTTGTCCCGATCGTAGCGATATGTGTCTCTCGTGTCTGTGAGGTTTATAGTTTTGGCTCCAGACCCTTAATTAGGGCGGCACCTCCAGAAATCCCTCCATAGACTGCAATGTTAATTTTCAGAGGGAAAAGGCGTGAGGAAGCAGAGAAACCTCTTGTGTTTAACCTGCCGCTGTCAGCCTTCTGAGAGGGCTAGAGACATAAAATTTAGACCGCTGCGACCCTCGCGAGCTCCTGCCGCCACGGTCCAAACCCCAAAGCTGTACTCCTCCCGGTTGGGGAGTTATTTAGAGGAGTTCGGCAGGGTCTGACTCAGTTCAAATGAATGGCAGTCTATGGGGACAGAGGCTGGTGCAGGGAGAGGGAGTGAGAAGGGAGGGGCCGTCTCCATGGAAACGGCCCAGCTCTGTGTGTGGCACTTGGGCTGCAGTGAGCATGTCTGTGATACAGGCTTCTGATTGGTCAATGCTCATAATAAAGACAGTGGATGCCATAATCAATCATTCATATACAGACTGACCAGGGGTGCGTCTAGACTTTTTCATAGGTGGCCCTGGCCCGAGGGGGCCCAAGTCAGTCAGGGGTGGCCAGCAGAGTTATATGATATGCATGCATCTCCCTCAACATAGCATCGTTAAATTCAAACATTTTCACCATTCAGCTTTACATTCAATTTCATGGATTATACATTCATAATTTTTCAACATTCATTCTGCTTAACCTTCATACTACTACATTCAACTCCAGCATTCAGCAGTTTGCTTAGGCTTTTATTTTCAAAGTTTCTATTCATACAATTCATTCTCCTTCAAACATTCAACCCAGCTGCTCAGCAGTTTGCTTAGGCTTTTATTTTCAAAGTTTCTATTCATACAATTCATTCTCCTTCAAACATTCAACCCAGCATTCAGCAGTTTGCTTAGGCTTTTATTTTCAAAGTTTCTATTCATACAATTCATTCTCCTTCAAACATTCAACCCAGCATTCAGCAGTTTGGCTTCAGCTTTCATTTTCAAAATTTCAATTGTACAATTCATTCTCATTCATACATTCAACCCAGCATTAGCATTCAGCAGCGTAGCTTCAGCTGCGGGCATTCACAACCCGCAATTGCTTCAGCAATTGCTCTTCTAGTTATTATTTTTCTTCCCCCCAGTTTTTTGGCTCGCTTCTTCTCCCACAGTTTTCAAGCTAGAAACTTCAAACCAACTTCAAAACGTGCGGCTTCATCGGGACACGTGTGCTATTACTTTTCATAACCGTAACCTTCATAATTTCCGAGTTATTAACCATAATTCATCAAAATTTTCCCATTGAAAATTAATGTGGAGAGCTTAAAACTTCAAAAATTTTAAACCTCGAACAAACATAAATAACTCCTTAATAATTGGACTTAGAAACTTCATTCAACTTTCAAAACGCAGGAAATTTCCCTGGCTACATATTCATAAATCATTGTCTATTCAAAATGTACGGTTCATTCACAATTTCAGCATATCTCAGACCATGAAATCTTCAAAAATCAGCCTTTAACATGGGTGTCTATTGCGTGCACTAGAGTGGGAGAACTACACACCTAGAGTGGAGAGCAGTGTCTGAAGCGTCTGAAAAAAATATTTTTAAATCGCGATTGTGAGGGCTACGTACACCCCACGGACATAATTTTTACATCAAAACGTTGGAAATTTCGTCCCGGTCGTAGCGATGTGTCTCTGGGTCTGTGAGGTTTATAGTTTTGGCTCCAGATCCTTAATTAGGGCGGCACCTCCAGAAATCCCTCCATAGACTGCAATGTTAATTTTCAGAGGAAAAGGCGTGAGGAAGCAGAGAAACCTCTTGTGTTTAACCTGCCGCTGTCAGCCTTCTGAGTGGGCTAGAGACATAAAATTTACATCGCTGCGATCGTCATGAGCTCCTGCCGCCCACGGTCCAAACCCCAAAGCTGTACTCCTCACGGTTTTGGAGTTATTTAGAGGAGTTCGGCAGGGTCTGACTCAGTTCAAATGAATGGCAGTCTAAGGGGACAGAAGCTGGCACAGGGAGAGGGAGTGAGAAGGGAGGGCCGTCTCCATGGAAGCGGCCCAGCTCTTGGCAGTTGACCTCAAGTGACCCTGCCTGGGGCTTATACAGGCTTCTGATCGATCAATGCTCATGATACAGAGAGTGGATGACATCATCAATCACACACACACAGACAGACCAGGGGCGTGTCTAGACTTTTTTAAAGGGGGCCGGGCCCAAGGGGCCCAAGTCATGCAGGGTGGCCAGCAGAATTAGGTCAAACTCCAGAGGGGTAACTGTTTCCTCACAGGAAGCTGTGTCTATGACTGTCCTTTCAAAATAAAAGCCTGAATTCTGATTTAATCTTCACAGGAAACAAAGTCAGGCACGCACGTGAGTGCGTGCTTCGGTGTGTTTGATTGCAACATGGATCTGGGACAGGCACGCACGTAGTGCGTGCTTCGGTGTGTTTGATTGCAACATGGATCTGGGACAGGCACACATTTAACGTTCAATTTTTGAATAAAATTCAAACATTTTCACCATTCAGCTTTTAAATTCAAATTCATGAATTATGCATTCATAATTTTTCAACATTCATTCTGCTTAACCTTCATACTACTACATTCAACCCAGCATTCAGCAGTTTGGCTTCAGCTTTCATTTTCAAAGTTTCTATTCATACAATTCATTCTCATTCAAACATTCAACCCAGCATTCAGCAGTTTGGCTTCAGCTTTTATTTTCAAAATTTCATTTCATACAATTCATTCTCATTCAAACATTCAACCCAGCATTCAGCAGTTTGGCTTCAGCTTTCATTTTCAAAGTTTCTATTCATACAATTCATTCTCATTCAAACATTCAACCCAGCATTCAGCAGTTTGGCTTCAGCTTTCATTTTCAAAATTTCAATTCATACAATTCATTCTCATTCATACATTCAACCCAGCATTAGCATTCAGCAGCGTAGCTTCAGCTGCGGGCATTCACACCCGCAATTGCTTCAGCAATTGCTCTTCTAGTTGGTGTGAATGCCCCAAGGCATTCACACCTATGTTCTCCTACCTTTATTATTGGTGTGAATGCCCAAAGCATTCACACCTATGTTATCCTACCTTTATTCTTATTTTCTTCCGCTCACTTTTTCCGCCGCGCTTTCTTCTCCCACAGTTTTCAAGCTAGAAACTTCAAACCAACTTCAAAAAAGCGTGCGGCTTCATCGTGACACGTGTGCTATTACTTTTCATAACCATAACCTTCATAATTTCCGAGTTATTAACCATAATTCATCAAAAATTTTCCCATTGAAAATGAATGGGGAGAGCTTCAAAATTCAAAAATTTTCAACCTCGAACAAACCTTCATAACTCCTTCATAATTGGACTTAGAAACTTCATTCAACTTTTTAAAATGCGGTAAATTTTCCTGGCTACATATTCATAATTCATCTTCAATTCAAAAAATGTACGGTTCATTCACAATTTCAGCATATCTCAGACCATGAAATCTTCAAAAATCAGCCTTTAACATGGGTGTCTATTACGTGCACTAGAGTGGGAGAACTACACACCTAGAGTGGAGAGCAGTGTCTGAAGCGTCTGAAAAAATATTTTTAAATCGCGATTGTGAGGGCTACGTGACACCCCACGGACATAATTTTTACATCAAAACGTTGGAAATCTTGTCCCGATCAGTAGCGATGTGTCTCTCGTATCTGTGAGGTTTATAGTTTTGGCTCCAGACCCTTAATTAGGGCGGCACCTCCAGAAATCCCTCCATAGACTGCAATGTTAATTTTCAGAGGAAAAGGCGTGAGGAAGCAGAGAAACCTCTTGTGTTTAACCTGCCGCTGTCAGCCTTCTGAGTGGGCTAGAGACATGAAATTCACACCGCTGCGACCCTCGCGAGCTCCTGCCGCCCACGGTCCAAACCCCAAAGCTGTACTCCTCCACGGTTTTGGAGTTATTTAGAGGAGTTTGGCAGGGTCTGACTCAGTTCAAATGAATGGCAGCCTAAGGGGCAGAAGGAGACAGAGGCTGGTGCAGGGAGAGGAGTGAGAAGGGAGGGGCCGTCTCCATGGAAACGGCCCAGCTGTGTGTGTGGCACTTGGGCTGCAGTGAGCATGCCTGTGATACAGGCTTCTGATTGGTCAGTGCTAATTATATACTTCACCATGTATATATTTCACCATTCAGCTTTTAAATTCAAATTCATGGATTATACATTCATAATTTTTCAACATTCATTCTGCTTAACCTTCATACTACTACATTCAACTCCAGCATTTAGCAGTTTGCTTAGGCTTTTATTTTCAAAGTTTCTATTCATACAATTCATTCTCCTTCAAACATTCAACCCAGCGTTCAGCAGTTTGCTTAGGCTTTTATTTTCGAAATTTCAATTCATACAATTCATTCTCATTCAAACATTCAACCCAGCATTCAGCAGTTTGGCTTAGGCTTTTATTTTCAAAATTTCAATTCATACAATTCATTCTCATTCAAACATTCAACCCAGCATTAGCATTCAGCAGCGTAGCTTCAGCTGCGGGCATTCACACCATGCAATTGCTTCAGCAATTGCTCTTCTAATATTACATTTAAAAACCCCTACTCAAAACTTTGAACCGCTTCTCCTCCCGCACTGCTGGTCGTTAAACGCCGTTCCAGCGCTTAAAACGACCCGGCTCGGCCGGAATGGTGTGCTTGTATTCAGAATTTTGATATTCCTTATAATTTCCGAGTTATGGACCATAATCCATTTCAAAATTTCCCATAGGAAATGAATGGGGCTTCAGACTTTTTCAGTCATTTAACCTCACTGAACAAACACTCACAGCTTCCTCGTAGTTGGGCCTAGAAACTCCATTCAACTTGGAAAACGCAGCAAATTTTCCTGGCTACATTTTCATAATTCATCATTTATTAAAAATGTATAGTTTATTCAGCATTTCACTTTCTTTCAGACCATGGAAAGCAGAGTTTAACATGGGTGTCTATTGCGTGCACTAGAGTGGGAGAACTACACACCTAGAGTGGAGAGCAGCTACTGCATCAGCTGAAAAAATATTTTGAAACGGCCATTGCGAGGGCTACGTACGCCCCACCGGCATAATTTATACATCAAAACGTTGGAAATTTCTGTCCCGGTCGTAGTGATGTGTCTCGTGTCTCTGAGGTTTACAGTTTTGGCTCCAGACCCTTAATTAAGGCGGCACCTCCAAGAATCCTCCATAGACTGCAATGTTAAAATTTCAGAGGAAAAGGCGCGTGAGGGAAGCAGAGAAACCTCTCGTGTTTAACCTGCCGCTGTCAGCCTTCTGAGTGGGCTAGAGACATAAAAATGACACCGCTGCGACCCTCGCGAGCTCCTGCCGCCACGGTCCAAACCCCAAGCTGTACTCTCACGGTTGTGGAGTTATTTAGAGGAGTTGGGCAGGGTCTGACTCAGTTCAAAATGAATGGCAGCCTAAGGGGGCAGAAGGAGACAGAGGCTGGTGCAGGGAGAGGGAGTGAGAAGGAGGGGCCGTCTCCATGGAAACGGCCCAGCTCTGTGTGTGGCACTTGGGCTGCAGTGAGCATGTCTGTGATACAGGCTTCTGATTGGTCAATGCTAATTATATACTTCACCATGTGTATATTTCACCATTCAGCTTTTAAATTCAAATTCATGGATTATACATTCATAATTTTCAACATTCATTCTGCTTAACCTTCATATTACTACATTCAACCCAGCATTTAGCAGTTTGCTTAGGCTTTTATTTTCAAAGTTTCTATTCATACAATTCATTCTCCTTCAAACATTCAACCCAGCGTTCAGCAGTTTGGCTTCAGCTTTCATTTTCAAAATTTCTATTTGTACAATTCATTCTCATTCATACATTCAACTCCAGCATTAGCATTCCGCAGCGTAGCTTCAGCTGCGGGCATTCACACACCCGCAATTGCTTCCAGCAATTGCTCTTCTAGATGGTGTGAATGCCCAAAGCATTCACACCTATGTTATCCTACCTTTATTCTTATTTTTCTTCCCCCTGTTTTTGGCTCGCTTCTTCTCCCACAGTTTTCAAGCTAGAAACTTCAAACCAACTTCCAAAGCGTGCGGCTTCATCGGACATCGTGTGCTATTACTTTTCATAACCGTAACCTTCATAATTTCGAGTTATTAACCATAATTCATCAAAAATTTTCCCATTGAAAATGAATGGGGAAACTTCAAAATTCAAAAATTTTCAACCTCGAACAAACCTTCATAACTCCTTCATAATTGGACTTAGAAACTTCATTCAACTTTCAAAACGCAGGAAATTTCCCCTGGCTACATATTCATAAATCATTGTCTATTCAAAAATGTACGGTTCATTCACAATTTCAGCATATCTCAGACCATGAAATCTTCAAAAATCAGCCTTTAACATGGGTGTCTATTAGTGCACTAGAGTGGGAGAACTACACACCTAGAGTGGAGAGCAGTGTCTGAAGCGTCTGAAAAAAATATTTTTAAATCAAGCGATTGTGAGGGCTACGTACACCCCACGGACATAATTTTTACATCAAAACGTTGGAAATTTCTGTCCCCGGTCGTAGCGATGTGTCTCTCGTGTCTGTGAGGTTTATAGTTTTGGCTCCAGATCCTTAGTGGGGCGGCACCTCCAGAAATCCCTCCATAGACTGCAATGTTAATTTTCAGAGGAAAAGGCGTGAGGGAAGCAGAGAAACCTCTTGTGTTTAACCTGCCGCTGTCAGCCTTCTGAGTGGGCTAGAGACATAAAATTTACATCGCTGCGATCGTCGCGATCTCCTGCCACGGTCCAAACCCCAAAGCCGTGACGCCTTTACGGTTGGGGAGTTATTTAGAGGAGTTCGGCAGGGTCTGACTCAGTCTCAAATGAATGGCAGTCTAAGGGGACAGAAGCTGGCACAGGAGAGGGAGTGAGAAGGGAGGGCCGTCTCCATGGAAAGCTTGGCCCAGCTCTTGGCAGTTGACCTCAAGTGACCCTGCCTGGGGCTTATACAGGCTTCCTGATCGATCAATGCTCATGATACAGAGAGTGGATGACATCATCAATCACACACACACAGACAGACCAGGGGCGTGTCTAGACTTTTTTTAAAGGGGGCCGGGCCCAAAGGGGGCCCAAGTCATGCAGGGGGTGGCCAGCAGAATTAGGTCAAACTCCAGAGGGGGTAACTGTTTCCTCACAGGAAGCTGTGTCTATGACTGTCCTTTCAAAAATAAAAGTCCCGAATTCTGATTGAGTCTTCACAGGAAACAAAGTCAGGCACGCACGTAGTGCGTGCTTCGGTGTGTTTGATTGCAACATGGATCTGGGACAGGCACACATTTAACATTCAACTTTTCAATAAAATTCAAACATTTTCACCATTCAGCTTTTAAATTCAAATTCATGAATTATACATTCATAATTTTTCAACATTCATTCTGCTTAACCTTCATATTACTACATTCAACCCAGCATTCAGCAGTTTGGCTTCAGCTTTCATTTTCAAAATTTCTATTCATACAATTCATTCTCATTCATACATTCAACTCCAAGCATTCAGCCGTTTGGCTTCAGCTATTATTTTCAAAATTTCTATTCATACAATTCATTCTCATTCAAACATTCAACCCAGCATTAGCATTCGGCAGCGTAGCTTCAGCTGCGGGCATTCACACCCATAATTGCTTCCAGCAATTGCTCTTCTAATATTACATTTAAAACCCCCTACTCAAAACTTTTGAACCGCTTACTCCTCCCGCACCGTTGGTCGAGAAACGCCTGTTCCAGCGCCAAAAGCGACCGGCTCGGCCGGAATGGTGTGCTTGTATTCAGAATTTTGATATTCCTTATAATTTCCGAGTTATGGACCATAATCCATTTCAAAATTTCCCATAGGAAATGAATGGGGCTTCAGACTTTTCAGTCATTTAACCTCACTGAACAAACACTCACAGCTCCCTCGTAGTTGCGCCTAGAAACTCCATTCAACTTGGAAAATGCAGCAAATTTTCCTGGCTACATTTTCATAATTCATCATTTATTAAAAAAATGTATAGTTTATTCAGTATTTCGCCTTATGTCAGACCATGGAAAGCAGAGTTTAACATGGGTGTCTGTGCGTGCACTAGAGTGGAGAGAACTACACACCTAGAGTGGAGAGCAGCTTCTGCATCAGCTGAAAAAATATTTTGAAAGCAGCGATCATGAGGGCTACGTACGCCCCACTGACATAATTTATACATCAAAAGCGTTGGAAATTTAGTCCTGGTCGTATCGATGTGCCTCACATGCCTGTGAGATTTATAGTTTTGGCTCCAGACCCTTAATTAGGGGGCACCTCCAGAAATCCCTCCATAGACTGCAATGTTAATTTTCAGAGGAAAAGGCGTGAGGAAGCAGAGAAACCTCTTGTGTTTAACCTGCCGCTGTCAGCTTTCTGAGTGGGCTAGAGACATAAAAATCACACCGCTGCGATCCTCATGAGCTTCTGCCGCCACGGTCCAAACCCCAAAGCTGTACTCCTCACGGTTGGGGGAGTTATTCAGAGAGGAGTTCGGGCAGGGTCTGACTCATTTCAAAATGAATGGCAGTCTATGGGGACAGAGGCTGGCGAGGGAGAGGGAGTGAGAAGGGAGGGGCCGTCTCCATGGAAACGGCCCAGCTCTGTGTGTGGCACTTGGGCTGCAGTGAGCATGTCTGTGATACAGGCTTCTGATTGGTCAATGCTCATGATAAAGAGAGTGGATGCCATAATCAATCATTCACATACAGACTGACCAGGGGTGCGTCTAGACTTTTTCATAGGGGTGGCCCTGGCCCAAGGGGGGCCCAAGTCAGTCAGGGGTGGCCAGCAGAGTTATATGATATGCATGCACCTCCCTCAACATAGCATTGTTAAATTCAAACATTTTCAAATGTGTTATATTCAAACATTTTCACCATTCAGCTTTTAAATTGAAATTCATGAATTATACATTCATAATTTTTTCAACATTCATTCTACTTAACCTTCATACTACTACATTCAACCCAGCATTCAGCAGTTTGGCTTAGGCTTTTATTTTCAAAGTTTCTATTCATACAATTCATTCTCATTCAAACATTCAACCCAGCATTCAGCAGTTTGGCTTAGGCTTTTATTTTCAAAATTTCAATTCATACAATTCATTCTCGATTCAAACATTCAACCCAGCATTAGCATTCGCAGCTGTAGCTTCAGCTGCGGGCATTCACCACCGCAATTGCTTCAGCAATTGCTCTTCTAGTTATTATTATTTTTCTTCTACCTCGTTTTTACGCCGCTTCTTCTCCCACAGTTTTCAAGCTTAGAAACTTCAAACTAACTTCAAAACGTCGCGTCTTCATCAGGACATTATTGCTTGTATTTTTCTAAGCCATAACCTTCATAATTTCGAGTTATTAACAATAATTCAAAAAATTTTCCCATTGAAATGAATGGGAGAGCTTCAAATTTAAAAATTTTCAGCCTCGAACAAACCTTCATAACTCCTTCATACTTTCACTCTAGAAACTTCATTCAACTTTCAAAAACGCAGCAAATTTTCCTGGCTACATATTCATAATTCATCTTCAATTCAAAAATGTACGGTTCATTCACAATTTCAGCATATCTCAGACCATGAAATCTTCAAAAATCAGCCTTTAACATGGGTGTCTATTGTGCACTAGAGTGGGAGAACTACACACCTAGAGTGGAGAGCAGTGTCTGGAAGCGTCTGAAAAAATATTTTTAAATCGCGATTGTGAGGGCTACATGCACACCCCACGGACATAATTTTTACATCAAAACGTTGGAAATCTTGTCCCGATCGTAGCGATGTGTCTCTCGTGTCTGTGAGGTTTATAGTTTTGGCTCCAGACCCTTAATTAGAGCGGCACCTCCAGAAATCCCTCCATAGACTGCAATGTTAATTTTCAGAGGAAAGGCGTGAGGAAGCAGAGAAACCTCTTGTGTTTAACCTGCCGCTGTCAGCCTTCTGAGTGGGCTAGAGACATGAAATTTGAGACCGCTGCGACCCTCGCGAGCTCCTGCCGCCCACGGTCCAAACCCCAAAGCTGTACTCCTCACGGTTTGGAGTTATTTAGAGGAGTTTGGCAGGGTCTGACTCAGTTCAAATGAATGGCAGCCTAAGGGGGCAGAAGGAGAGACAGAGGCTGGTGCAGGGAGAGGGAGTGAGAAGGGAGGGCCGTCTCCATGGAAACGCCCAGCTCTGTGTGTGGCACTTGGGCTGCAGTGAGCATGTCTGTGATACAGGCTTCTGATTGGTCAATGCTAATTATATACTTCACCATGTATATATTTCACCATTCAGCTTTTTAAATTCAAATTCATTAATTATACATTCATAATTTTTCAACATTCATTCTACTTAACCTTCATACTACCACATTCAACTCAGCATTAGCAGTATGGCTTAGACTTTTATTTTCAAAATTTCAATTCCATACAATTCATTCTCATTCAAACATTCAACCCAGCATTCAGCAGTTTGGCTTCAGCTTTCATTTTCAAAATTTCAATTCATACAATTCATTCTCATTCAAACATTCAACCCAGCATTAGCATTCGCAGCGTAGCTTCAGCTGTGGGCATTCACACCCATAATTGCTTCAGCAATTGCTCTTCTAGTTGGTGTAATGCCCCAAGGCATTCACACCCTATGTTCTCCTACCTTTATTATTATTATTATTTTCTTCTACCTCGTTTTAGCCCCGCGCTTCTCTCCCACAGTTTTCAAGCTAGAAACTTCCAAACGAACTTCAAAACGTGCGTCTTCATCAGGACATTATTGCTTGTATTTTTCTAAGCCATAACCTTCATAATTTCCTGAGTTATTAACAATAATTCAAAAAATTTTCCCATTGAAATGAATGGAGAGCTTCAAATTTAAAAATTTTCAGCCTCGAACAAACCTTCATAACTCCTTCATACTTTCACTTAGAAACTTCATTCTACTTTCAAAACGCAGGCAAATTTTCCTGGCTACATATTCATAATTC
Source organism: Synanceia verrucosa (assembly GCA_029721515.1). Taxonomy (NCBI): domain Eukaryota; kingdom Metazoa; phylum Chordata; class Actinopteri; order Perciformes; family Synanceiidae; genus Synanceia; species Synanceia verrucosa. The sequence goes on from JAQQSB010000936.1 coordinate 42,778, forward strand.
ATCTTCAATTCAAAAAATGTACGGTTCATTCACAATTTCAGCATATCTCAGACCATGAAATCTTCAAAAATCAGCCTTTAACATGGGTGTCTATTGCGTGCACTAGAGTGGGAGAACTACACACCCTAGAGTGGAGAGCAGTGTCTGAAGCGCCTGAAAAATATTTTTAAATCGCGATTGTGAGGGCTCGTACATCCCACGGACATAATTTTTACATCAAAACGTTGGAAATCTTGTCCCGATCGTAGCGATGTGTCTCTCGTGTCTGTGAGGTTTATAGTTTTGGCTCCAGACCCTTAATTAGGCGGCACCTCCAGAAATCCCTCCATAGACTGCAATGTTAATTTTCAGAGGAAAAGGCGTGAGGAAGCAGAGAAACCTCTTGTGTTTAACCTGCCGCTGTCAGCCTTCTGAGTGGGCTAGAGACATGAAATTTACACCCGCCAAGTAATTCTCATGAGCTCCTGCAGCCACCTGGTCCAAACCCCAAAGTTGTACTCCTCACGGTTTTGGAGTTATTTAGAGGAGTTTGGCAGGGTCTGACTCAGTTCAAATGAATGGCAGCCTAAGGGGGCAGAAGGAGACAGAGGCTGGTGCAGGGAGAGGGAGTGAGATGGGAGGGCGTCTCCATGGAAACGGCCCAGCTGTGTGTGTGGCACTTGGGCTGCAGTGAGCATGCCTGTGATACAGGCTTCTGATTGGTCAATGCTAATTATATACTTCACCATGTATATATTTCACCATTCAGCTTTTAAATTCAAATTCATGGATTATACATTCATAATTTTTCAACATTCATTCTGCTTAACCTTCATACTACTACATTCAACCCAGCTGTTCAGCAGTTTGCTTGAGTCTTTTATTTCTCAAAGTTTCCACCATTCATAACAATTCATTCTCATTCAAACATTCAAACTCCAGCATTCAGCAGTTTGGCTTTAGCTTTCTATTTCTCAAATTTCAATTCGTGACAACTCACATTCTCATTCATACATTCAACCCAGCATTAGCATTCGGCAGCGTGGCTTCAGCTGCCAGGGCATTCACACCCGCAATTGCTTCCAGCAATTGCTCTTCTAGTTGGTGTGAATGCCCAAGTAGCGATTCGCTACACCTATGTTATCCTACGCCTTATTCTTATTTTTCTTCCCCACACTTTTTACTTGGCGCTTCTTCTCCCACAGTTTTCAAGCTAGAAACTTCAAACCAACTTCAAAACGTGCTTTGTTTCTAAATCGGGACACGGTAAGTGCTATTACTTTTCATAACCATAACTTTCTATAATTTCCGAAGTTATTAACCATAATTCATCAAAATTCTTCCCTCATTGAAAATGAATGGGGAGAAAGCTTCAAAATTCAAAAATTTTCAACCTCGAACCAACCTTCATTACTCCTTCATAATTGGACTTTAGAAATCCATTCATTCAACTTTTTTAAAAACGCGGTGAATTTTTTCCTGGCTACATATTCATAATTCATCTTCAATTCAAAAATGTACAGTTCATTCACGAACTCTCGGCATATCTCAGACTCATGAAATCTTCAAAAATCAGCCCTTTAACATGGGTGTCTAGTTTGTATGGCAACTAGGAGTGGGAGAACTACACACCTAGAGTGGAGAGCAGTGTCTGAAGGCCTGAAAAAAATATTTTTAAATCAAGCGATTGTGAGGGTCTACGCACACCCTAATGGGTTCATAATTTCTTAACATCAAAACGTTGAAATCTTGTCCCAATCGGGGTAGCTGATGTGTCTCGTGGTCTGTGAGGTTTAAAGTTTTGGCTCCAGACCCTTAATTAGGGCGGCACCTCCAGAAACTCCCTCCATAGACTGCAATGTTAATTTTCAGAGGAAAAGGCGTGAGGAAGCAAGAGAAACCTCTTGTGTTTAATCCTGCAGCTGTCTGTCAGCCTTCTGAGTGGAGCTTAGAGACATAGAAATTCACACCGGCTAAGTGACCACTCGCCATGTAGCTCCTGCCGCCCACGGTCCAAACCCCAAAGCTGTACTCACTCACGGTTTTGGAGTTATTATCAGAGGAGTCTAGGCAGGGTCTGACCTCAGATTCTAAATGAATGGCAGCCCTGAAGGGGGCAGAAGGAGACAGAGGCTGGTGCAGTGGAGAGGGAGTGAGAAGGGAGGGCTGCCTCCATGGAAAGCGGCCCAGCTCTGTGTGTGTGGCAACTTGGGCTGCAGTGAGCATGTTCTGTGATACAGAGGCTTCTGATTGGTCAATGCTCCCATGATAAAGCTGAGTGGATGCCATAATCAATCATTCATATACAGACTGGACCAGGGGTGCGTCTAGATTTTTTCATAGGGGTGGCCCTGGCTGAAGGGGGCCCAAAGCCATGCAGGGGGTGGCCAGCCGAATTAGGTCAAACTCCAGAGGGGGTGACTGTTTCCTCACAGGTGAAAGTCATAGGTCTCTATGCAGGCTGTCCTTTCAAAATAAAAGTCCAGAATTTTGATTGAGTCTTCACAGGAACAAGTCAGAGTGCACGCACGTGAGGTGCGTGGCTTCCTTAGATGTGTTTGATTGCAACATGGATCTGGGGACAGGCACGCACGTAGTGGGTCAAGTGCTTTCTCGTGTGTCTGATTGCAAAACATGGATCTCCAACAGGCACACATTCCCAACATTCAACTTTTTTAATAAGATTCAAACATTTTTACCATTCAGCCAATTGTAAATTCAAATTCATGATTTACTCGCTCATAATTTTTCTCTTAACATTCATTCTGCTTAACCTTCATACTACTACATTCAACCCAGCATTCAGCAGTTTGGCTTAGGCTTTTTATTTTCAAAGTTTCTATTCATACTACTAACATCTGTGCCTAACTCCAGCATTCAGCAGTTTGGCTTAGGCTTTTACTTTTCAAAGTTTCTATTCCATACAAATCATTCTCATTCAAACATTCAACCCAGCATTCTCAGCAGTATGGCATTTAGGGCTGTTATTTTCTAAAATTTCAATTCATACAATCTCATTCTCATTCAAACATTCAACCCAGCATTCAGCAGTTTCTGGCTTTTCAGCTTTCATTTTCAAAATTTCCAATTCATAGCAATTCATTCTCTATTCAAACATTCAACTCCAGTATTCAGCAGTTTGGCTTAGGCTTTTTATTTTCAAAGGTCTCTATTCGCATACAATTCATATCTCATTCATACATTCAACTCCAGCATCTGCAGCAGCATTCAGCAGCATTCAGCAGCCGTGAGCTTCAGCTGGCGGGTATTCATACACCCCCGCAATTGCTTCAGGCAATTGCTCTTCTAGTTATTATTATTCTTCCCCCACTTTTTCTGCTGCCAAGGCTTCTTCTCCTACACAGTTTTCAAGCTTAGAAACTTCAAATCTGAACTTTCAAAACGTATGCTTTCATCGGGAATGGTGTGCTATTACTTTTTCATAACCATAACTCTTCATAATTTCCGAAGTTATTAACAATAATTCAAAAAATTTTCCCATTGGAAAATGAATGGTAGGAGAGCTTCAGATTCAGACATTTTCAAACATTTCTCCTTCAGCGAACAAACCTTCATATAACTCCTTCATACTTTCACTCTTAGAAACTTCATTCGACTTCTCAAAACGCAGTGAATTTCCCTGGCTACATATTCATAAATCATCGTCTATTCAAAAATAGTACAGTTCATTCACACTTTCAAACTTATGTCAGACCATGAAATCTTCAAAAATCAGCCTTTAACATGGGTGTCTATTGCGTGCACTAGAGTGGGGAGAACTAAGCACACCTAGAGTGGAGAGCAGAAGTGTCTGAAGCGTCTGAAAAAAATATTTTTAAATCGGAGCATTGTGAGGGGCTAAAATGCACCCCACTGACATAATTTTTTCATCAAAGCGTTGGAAATCTTGTCCCATCATTGGCGATGTTTGTCTCTCCATGTCTGTGAGGTTTATAGGTTTGGCTCCAGACTCCTTAATTTAGGCGGCAACCTCCAGAAATCCCTCCATAGACTGCAATGTTAATTTTCCAGAGGAAAAGGCGTGAGAAGCAGAAAAAGCCTCTTGTGTTTAACCTGCCGCTGTCCAGCCTTCTGAGTGGGCTAGAGACATGAAATTTACACCGCTATGATCATCGCGTAGCTCCTGCTTTCGCCCACGGTCCAAAACCTCTAAAGCTGTACTCCTCAACGGCTTTTGGAGTTATTTAGAGGAGATTTGGCAGGGTCTTGACCTCAGTTCAAATGAATGGCAGCCTAAGGGGCAGAGGGAGACAGAGGCTGGTGCAGTGGAGAGGGGAGTGAGAAGGGAGAGGGCCGTCTCCATGGAAGTACGCCCAGCTCATAGTGTGTGGCACTTGGGCTGCAGTAGGGCATGCCTGTGATACAGGCTTCTGATTGGTCAATGCCCAACTACTATACAAGAGTGGATGCCATTGTCAATCACTCACACACAGACAGAACCAGGGGCGTGCTCTAGACTTTTTTTTTTTTTAAAGGGTGGCCCCGGGCCCCAAGGGGGCCCAAGTCATGCACAGGGTGGCCAGCAGAATTAGGTCAAACTCCAGAGGGGTAACTGTTTCCTCACAGGAAGCTGTGTCTATGAGCTGTCCTTTCAAAATAAAAGTCCTGGAATTCTGATTGAGTCTTCTACAGGAGGCAAAGTCAGGTACTGCATTTAGGTGTGTGTACTGGTGTGTGTTGACAGTTGCAACATGGATCTCAGAACAGGCACACATTTAACATTCAACTTTGAAATAAAATTCAAACATTTTCACCATTCAGCTTTCTTTTAGATTCAAATTCATGAATTATACATTCATAATTTTTCAACATTCATTCTACTTAACCGTCATACTACTACATTCAACCCAGCATTCAGCAGTTTGGTTTCAGCTTTTTATTTTCAAAATTTCTATTCATACAATTCATTCTCATTCAAACATTCAACCTAGCATTCAGCAGTTTGGCTTCAGCTTTTATTTTCAAAATTTCCAATTCATACAATCTATCTCTCATTCAAACATTCAACCCAGCATTCAGCAGTTTTGGCTTCAGCTTTCATTTTCAAAATTTCAATTCATACAATTCATTCCTCATTCAAACATTCAACCCAGTATTCAGCAGTTTGGCTTAGGCTTTTTATTTTCAAAGTTTCTATTCATAAGCAATTCATTCTCATTCATACACATTCAACCCAGCATTCAGCAGCATTCAGCAGCATTCAGCAAAGCGTAGCTTCAGCTATGCAGGGCATTCACACTCCGCAATTGCTTCAGCAATTGCTCTTCCTAAGTATTACATTTAAAAACTCCCCTACTAAAAACTTTGAACCGCTACTCCTCCCGCAACCGCTAATTAGTAGAAACGCCTGCTCCCGCGCAAAAACGACCTGCCTCGGCCGGGAATGGTGTGCTTGTATTCCAGAATTTTGATATTCCTTTATAATTTCCTTTGAGTTATGGACCATAATCCATTTTCAAAATTTCCTCATAGGGAAATGAATGGGGCTTCAGACTTTTTCTAGTCATTTTAACCTCAGTGAACAAACGCTTCTACAGCTCGCTCGTGAAGTTGCAAATTCCTAGAAACTCCATTCAACTTGTAAACGCAGCAAATTTTCCTGGTTACATTTTCACAATTCATCATTTATTAAAAAATGTATAGTTTATTCAGCATTTCGCCTTATGTCAGACCATGGAAAGCAGAGTTTAACATGGGTGTCTCATTGCGTATGCACTAGAGTGGGAGAGAACTACACACCTAGAGAGTGGAGAGCAGCTTCTGCATCAGCTGAAAAAAAATATTTTGAAACGGGCGATTATGCAGAGGGCTACGTACGCCCCAATCGGCATAATTTATGCATCAAAACGCTGGAAATTTACGCCTGTCGTCAGCGTATGTGCCTCTGGGTGGCCTGTGGGGAGGCTTATAGTTTTGGCTCCAGACCCTTAATTAGGGGCGCACCTCCAGAAATCCCTCCATAGACCGTGCAATGTTAAATTTCTCAGAGGAAAAGGCGTGGAGGAAGCAGAGAGAAACCTCTCGTGTTTAACCTGGCCGCTGTCAGCCTTCTGAGTGGGCTAGAGACATGAAATTTGACCCACCGCTGGTGACCTCAAGTAGCTCACTGTCAGCCACGGTCCAAACCCCAAAGCTGTACTCCCTTACGGTTGTGGAATTATGTAGAGGAGTTCGGCAGGCTCTGACTCAGTTCAAAATGAATGGCAGTCTATGGGGACAAGCTTCAGTTGGCAGGGAGAGGGAGTGAGAAGGAGGCCGTCTCCATGGAAACGCAGCCCAGCTGTGTCAATGTGGTGCACTTGGGCGAGGGTGAGCATGCCTGTGATACAGGCTTCTGATTGGAGTCAATGCTAATTATATACTTCACCATGTGTATATATTTCACTATTCAGCTTTTTAAATTCAAATTCATGAATTATACATTCATAATTTTTCACTCATTCATTCTACTCAACCTTCATATTACTAATACACTCAACTCCAGCAGTCCAGCTGTTTGCTCATTTCAGCTTTATTTTCAAAGTTTCAATTCATACAATCTTATTCTCATTCAAACAGTCAACCCAGCATTCAGCAGTTTGGCTTAGGGCTTTTATTTCTTAAAATTTCTATTCATACAAATTCATTCTCATTCAAACATTCAACCTAGCATTAGCATTCAGCAGCGTAGCTTCAGCTCGCGGGCATTCTTTCACACCCGCAACTGCTTCCAGCAATTGCTCTTTCTGAGTTGCGTGTGAATGCCTAAGGCATTCCTACACCCATGTTCTCCTTACCTTATTATTATTATTATTTTCTTCTACCTCGCTTTTCACTGCCGCTTCTTCTCCCACAGTTATTCAAGCTAGAAACTTCAAACTAATCTCAAACGTAAGGGTCTTCATCAGGACATTATTGTTTTTGTATTTTTCTAAGCTATAACCCAGCTATAATTTCGAGTTATTAACAATAATTCAAAAAAAATTTTCCCATTGAAATGAATGGGGAGAGCTTCAAATTTAAAAATTTTCAGCCTCTAACAAACCTTCATAACTCCTTCATACTTTCACTTAGAAACTTCATTCAACTTTCAAAGCGCGGCAAATTTTCCTGTGCTAAGACACCATAATTCATCTTCAATTCAAAAAATGTACAGGTTCATTCACAATTTCAAGCATATCTCAGACCATGAACGTCTTCAAAAATCTGCCTTTAACATGGGTGTCTATTGCGTGCACTAGAGTGGGAGAACTACACACCTAGAGTGGAGAGTAGTGTCTGAAGCGGGGTCTGAAAAAAAATATTTTTAAATCGCGATTGTGAAGGGCTCACGTACATCCCACTTTAGACATAATTTTTACATCAAAACGTTGGAAATCTTGTCCCGATCGTAGCGATGTGTCTCTCATGTCTGTGAGGTTTATAGCTCTTGGCTCCAGACCCTTTAATTAGGGCGGCACCTCCAGAAATCCCTCTCCATAGACTGCAATGTTAATTTTCAGAGGGAAAAGGCGTGAGGAAAGCAGAGAAACCTCTCTTGTGTTTAACCTGCACGCTTGTCAGCCTTCTGAGTGGAGCTAGAGACATGAAATTTACACCGCTGCGATCTCTCGGGAGCTCACTGCCGCATCCGGGGTCCAAACCCCAAAGCTGTACTCCTCCACGGTTTTGGAGTTATTTAGAAGGAGTTTGGCAGGGTCCTGACCTCGGATTCAAAATGAATGGCAGCCTAAGGGGGCAGTGAAGGAGATAGAGGCTGGTGCAGGGAGAGGGAGTGAGAAGTGAGGGGCCGTCTCCATGGAAACTTGACCTCAGCTGTGTGTGTGGCACTTGGGCTGCAGTGAGCATGTCTGTGATACAGGCTTCTGATTGGTCAATGCTAATTATATACTTCATCATGTATATATTTCACCATTCAGCTTTTAAATTCAAATTCATGGATTATACATTCATAATTTTTCAACATTCATTCTGCTTAACCTTCTATACTACTACATTCAACCCAGCATTTAGTAGTTTTGCTTAGGCTTTTATTTTCAAAGTTTCTATTCATACAATTCATATCTCCTTCAAACATTCAACCCAGCGCCTCAGCAGTTTGCTTAGGGCTTTTATTTTCAAAGTTTCCAATTCATACAATTCATTTCTTCATTCAAACATTCAACCCAGCATTCAGCAGTTTGGCCTTCAGCTTTCATTTTCAAAATTTCAATTCGTACAATTCATTCTCATTCCTTACATTCGAACTTCAGCATTAGCATTCAGCAGCGAAGCTTCAGCTGCCGGGCATTCACACCCATAATTGCTTTCAGCAATTGCTGTTCTAGATGGTGTGAATGCCCCAAGGCATTACACCTATGTTCTCCTACCTTTATTATTATTATTTTCTTCTACCTCGTTTTTAAGCGCCGCTTCTTCTCCCACAGTTTTCAAGCTAGAAACTTCAAACGAACTTCAAAACGATGCGTCTTCACTTTCAGGACATTATTGCTTGTATTTTTCTAAGCCATAACCTTCATAATTTCCGAGTTATTAACAATAATTCAAAAAAATTTTCCCATTGGAAATGAATGAGGAGAAGCTTCAAATTTAAAAAATTTTCAGCCTCGAACAAACCTTCATAACTCCTTCATACTTTCACTTAGAAACTTCTGACCAACTTTCAAAACGCGGGGTAAATTTTCCTGGCTACATATTCATAATTCATCTTCAATTCAAAAATGTAATGCGTTCATTCACAATTTCCAGCATATCTCAGACCATGAAATCTTCAAAAATCAGCCTTTTAACATGCAGGTGTCTATTGGGCACTAGAGTGGGAGAACTACACACCTAGAGTGGAGAGCAGTGTCTGAAGCGTCTGAAAAAATTATTTTTTAAATCGCGATTGTGAGGCCTACGTGACACCTTAACGGACATAACTTTTACATCAAAACGTTGGAAATCTTGTCCCGATCGTAGCGATGTGTCTCTAGTGGTCTGTGAGGTTTATAGTTTTGGCTCCAGACCCTTACTAGAGGCGGCACACTCCAGAAAATCCTCCATAGACTCGTGTCGTTAATTTTCAGAGGAAAAAGGCGTGAGGGAAGCAGAGAAACCTCTGCTAAAGTTTAACCTGCCGCTGTCCAGCCTTCTGAGTGGGCCTAGAGACATGAAATTTACATCGCTGCGGACGTCCGTGAGCTCCTGTCATGCTCTGCCCAAACCCCAAAGCTGTACTCCTCACGGGTTTGGAGTTATTTAGAGGAGTTTGGCAGGGTCTGACTCCAGTTCAAAATGAATGGCAGCCTGAGGGGGGCAGAAAGGAGACAGAGGCTGGTGCAGGAGAGGGAGTGAGAAGGGAGGGACCGTCTCTATGAAGCGGCCCAGCTGTGTGTGTGGCACTTGGGCTGCAGTGGCCATGCCTGTGATACAGAGCTTCTGATTGGTCAATGCTAATTATATACTTCACCATGTATATATTTCACCATTATCAGCTTTTAAATTCAAATTCATTAATTATACATTCATAATTTTTCAACATTCATTCTATTTAACTCTTCCTATACTACTACATTCAACCCAGCATTCAGCAGTGTTTGGCTTCAGCTTTTATTTTCAAAATTTCTATTCATACAATTCATTCTCATTCAAACATTCAACCCAGCATTCTAGCCAGTTTAGCTTCAGCTTTTATTTTCAAAATTTTTAATTCATGCAATTCATTCTCATTCAAACATTCAACCCAGCATTAGCATTCAGCAGCGTAGCTTCAGCTGCCAGGACATTCACACACCCGGGCATTGCTTCAGCAATTGCTCTTCTAGTCATTACATTTTAAAACCCCCTATTTCAAAATCTCTTGAACCGCTACTCCTCCTGCACCGCTGGAGTGCATTAGAAACTTGCCGCCTCAGCGCCAAAACAACTTACGGCTCGGGCGAGAATGGTGTCTTGTATTCAGAAATTTTGATATTCCTCTATAATTCCCCGGTTATGGACCATAATCCATTTCAAAAATTTCCCATAGGAAATGAATGGGGCTTCAGACTTTTTCAGTCATTTAACCTCACTGAACAAACACTCACAGCTCCCTAGTAGGTTGCACCTAGAGAACTCCATTCAACTTGGAAAACGCATAGCAAATTTTCCTGGCTACATTTTCATAATTCATCATTTATTAAAAAAATGTATAGTTTATTCAGTATTTCTGCCTTATGTCCAGACCATGGAAAGCTTAGAGAGTTTAACATGGGTGTCTATTGCGTGCACTAAGAGTGGGAGAACTACACACCTAGAGTGGAGAGCAGCTTCTGCATCAGCTGAAAAAATATATTGAAACGGGCGTATCGCTTGAGGGCTTTCACGTGCGCCCCACTGACATAATTTATACATCAAAACGTTGGAAATTTACGGGTCCCGGTCAGATCGATGTGCCTCCCACATGCCTGTGAGATTTATAGTTTTGGCTCCAGACTCTTAATTAGGCTGGCACCTCCAGAAATCCCTCTCATAGACTGCAATGTTAAATTTCAGAGGAAAAGGCGTGAGGAGAAGCAGGAGAAACCTCTCGTGTTTAACCTGCCGCTGTCAGCCTTCTGAGTGGGCTAGAGACATAAAATTTAGAACACAAGCTCGACCTCTCAAGGGAGTGCTGCTGCCTACTGTCCAAAACTCCCAAAGCTGTACTCCTCACGGTTGGGGGAGTTATTCAGGAGGAGTCTCGGCAGGGTCTGACCTCATTTCAAATGAATGGCAGTCTATGGGGGACAGAGGCTGGGAGGCAGTGGAAAGAGGAGTGAAAGGGAGGGTCGTCTCCATGGAAGCGGCCCAGCTCTGTGTGTGTGGTGCACTTGGGCTGCAGTGAGCATGCCTGTGATACAGGCTTCCTGATTGGTCCAATGCTAATTATATACTTCACACCATGTATATATTTCACCATTCAGCTTTTAAATTCAAATTCATTAATTATACATTCATAATTTTTCAACATTCATTCTACTTAATCTTCCTTATTACTACATTCAACTCCAGCATTCAGCTGTTTTGGCTTCAGCTTTTATTGTCAAAGTTTCAATTCCATACAAGTTTATTCTCATTCAAACATTCAACCCAGCATTCAGCAGTTTGGCTTAGAGCTTTTTATTTTCAAACATTCAATTCATACCATTCATTTCTCATTCAAAAATTCAACTCTAGCATTCAGTAGCATTCAGCAGCATTCAGCAGCGTAGCTTCAGCTGCGGGTATTTTACACTCGCCAATTGCTTCAGCAATTGCTACTGAATAGTTGTGAATGCCCAAAGCATTCACACCTATGTTATCCCCATTTTATTATGTGAATGCCCAAAGTATCTACACCTATGTTCTCCTACCTTTATTATTATTATTTTTTCTTCTACCTCTCGTTTTAAGTACGCTTCTTCTCCCACAGTTTTCAAGTTTAGAAACTTCAAATGAAGACTTCTCTCTAAAACGTGTGGGCGCCTCATCGGGACATTATTGCTTGTATTTTTCTAAGCCACAACCTTCATAATTTCAGAGTTATTAACAACAATTCAAAAAAGAATTTTTCCCATTGAAAGCTGAGAATGGGGGAGAGCTTCAAATTTAAAAATTTTCAGCCTCTAACAAACCTTCATAACTCCTTCATACTTTCATACTTAGAAAATTCTATCTCACTTTCCAAAGCAGGGGTAAATTTTCCTGGCTACATATTCATAATTCATCTTCAATTAAAAATGTAATGCGGTTCATTCACAATTTCTAAGCATATCTCAGACCATGAAATCTTCAAAAATCTGCCTTTAACATGGGTGTTCATTGCGTGCAATTAGAGTGGGAGAACTACACACCTAGAGTGGAGAGCAGTGTCTGAAGCGTCTGAAAAATATTTTTAAATCCCATGATTGTGAGGGCTGGCGTACACCCCACTTGACATAATTTTTACATCAAAACGCTGGGAAATCTTGTCCTGATCAGAGCGAAGGGTGTCTCGTGTCCCAGGTTTATAGTTTTGGCTCCAGGGACCCTTAATTAGAGGCGGCACCTCCAGAAATCCTTCCATAGACTTGCAAATGTTAATTCTCAGAGGAAAAGGCGGAGGAAGCAGAGAAACCTCTTGTGTTTAACCTGCCGCTGTCAGCCTTCTGGAGTGGGCTAGAGACATGAAATTTAGACCGCTATGTATCCTCGGGAGCTCCTGCAACGGT